>CM042823.1:5491671-5714171 GCA_009982885.2 Hyles vespertilio | reverse complement strand
TACTGGACATATTGGGACTTAACATCTTATGTCTCAGTCATGCCAAGCATTGTTTTATAGTTCAAGGTATAGTTAACCAAACTACTGTTGCTACTGTTTATGAGCGGTTGTATCGCTTATCATCAGGCGAACGGCAAACCCATCTCGCCATTATGACATTTTACATATATACAGGGTATATCAAGACTGCTACCGAAAACGAAGCCGGGTGGCAGTTTAAGCGACTTCAGACACAATGCAACAGAAAAAGTTGCAAAAAAAAGCGACAATTTTTTTTTTGTAATTTTTTTCCTATTGCCATATTTTGGTGGTAAATACATTTTTTCCTAAAATAATAGTGTATACCCTTTAATTTATAAATACTCTAAGATATAAGAGAGTTTAAATTATTATTTTAGCAAAAACTATGGATTTACCACCCAAAAGTGACGATATTTAAAAAATCATAAAAAATAATTGTCGCGTTTCTATGCGAAATTTTTAATTGCATTGTGTTTGTAGCCACTAAAACTACCACCCGGCTTCGTTTTCGGTAGCAGTCTTGATATACCCGGTATGTACATTAACTCACGCCTTTTTCCCAGAAGGGGTAGGCAGAGGTGCCAGGATACCCACTTTTCATCTTGTATGTTCCGTCCCACGATGTGATAGGTGGCGAGCCTATCGCCATATCGGGTACAAATTCCTGACTCTAGGCTGATAATGAATAGAAAAATCCAATATCACTTTGTCCAACCCGGGATTCGTACCCGAGACCTCAGCTTTGTAACCGTACCCTTGTACAACTACGCCACCGAGGCAGTCATTACGACATTTTATGGGTTCAATAAAGTATTCTCATTCCATTTAATTTTATTTTCGTTTATAGATACGAATATTTTGCTCTGACACGGTCATTAAACATAGGTTCATAACATTAACACTTAACTCCAAACAAGTTATTACCGTAAAGGTATTTGAGACCGGATAAGAAACTCGTTTAATTAATACAATTATATACCTTATAAACGTAAGTTTAAGGTTGAAAACTAGTTTTGTTACTGTCGGATACAAAATATGGCGTTTTTAAATTGTCTGGATACGTCATTTCGTGATATTGTGACGTCACTGTGTCTGTTAAGTATTTAACATACTTTGAAAAATATAAAAAGTAAAAACAATAATATCAATAATTCATGGGAAAAATATTCGTGTCATCTCTACGTCCCCGTCGGCAATATGTATATTATGGTTGTGACTCGTGTTTCATGTAATTTATTATAACTTATATGCAGCAAAGTTACATAAGATATACACAAATAATGATAAACTTAACAATTATTGTCGCAATTGTCGTTTCTGCTCATGGGTTGATACCAGAGAGCTTCGACCACAGAATACTAAACTAACTAGTATTCTGTGCCTCGACCAACATCTACAGAGGCTCTCAATTGGCTGTTGGGTCAAGGGTCAAATACAGAAGGCAGTATTACTGGACACGGCACGCGTTTTGAGGCGGTTCCTCGCTTTGTCTCCCTATCCGCCTATAACTTAATTATAAGTTAACTTAATTTTTAACTTGTTTATCTTGATAAGGTTCGGTTTTGCTTGACGAAACGGTATAAAAATAAAAGACGTCTTCTCCTTATGAATTTGTATTTTGCACTAACTTTATTAAAGTAATAAATGCCGATTTATACTGAACATACCGCCCCCCAAAAACAATAGTTTTTAATTAGTACTTAATGCATAGGATTAATCATTAAATCAGTGGACTGTAATAATATAAGGTTAATTTTACAAACGCAAACAAAGTATTCATTTGGATATTATAGCTATTGATTACATGCACAGAGAGTTGAGAAAATCTAATCAACAACACAATCAAAGTAATAACCATATAACACTCATCTTATCACTGGATTTCAGATTCTTTCGGAAGCGGAATTATCTTCGATAAGGGTCTTTTTAGTTCTTGGTTTCCCTTACACTGGACTGTCACCACTCTAACCAAGTTATCAGAACCAGGATGAACATGCTTAATTCTGCTCATCAACCATTTCGTTGGAGCTAAATCTTCGTCCTTAATAATTATAAGATCACCAACAGCTGGTGATGGAACTGTAACCTGCCATTTCTATCTCTGTTGTAAGGTATTCAGGTATTCAGTCCGCCATCGATGCCAAAAATCCTGTGTCATTCTTTGAATATATTGCCATCTGGTTAAAAGCCCAATATTTTTGTTCTACGTTCATAATAGCAATCTGGAACGCCTATGAGAGGTTCACCTACCAAAAAATGTCCAGGAGTCAAAGGTGTGTCTGAAGTATCATCCATCTTACAGAGTGGGCGGGAGTTGAGACATGCTTCTGTCTGTATGAGTAATGTTGCCATTTCTTCGTATGTAAGTTTAGTATCTCTAGTAACTCTTATCAAATGCCTTTTTACTGATCGAACACCTGATTCCCACAAGCCTCCATAACTTGGCATCCTTGGGGGGATAAAATGCCAAGTTGTGCCATCATTGGCTAAAATCTCTGCTATTTCCGTCGCTACATTATTCATACCCCTTTGGAACATATCCTTCAATTCTTTAGCAGCGCCCACAAAGTTTGTAGCATTATCACTATATAAATTTGAACAGTGACCTCTGCGTCCAACGAACCTCCGAAAGGCAGCAATGAATGCTTGAGAAGTCAAATCTGTAACCGCTTCTAAGTGAATGGCCCGTGTAGCCATACAAACAAATAAACAAATATATCCCTTCGTAGCATGATGACCGCGTCCCTTTGTGGTTCTCATTAATACAGGGCCAGCGTAATCGACTCCACTATTCATAAATGCTCTATTCTGATTGACTCTAACTGCTGGCAGTTGACCCATCAGTTGATATTTTGCCTTAGCTTTACTAACAACACAGATTTTGCTCTGGTGAATACATTTTCTTACCATAGATTTTAAACCAATTACCCAGTACTTAGTTCGCACGTAAGCCATCATCAACTGAATGCCACCATGAAGGGTTTTATAGTGGGCATCTTGTATTATTAATTTCGAAATATGTAGATTTCCAGGTATAATAATAGGATGTTTTGTTATCTCTGGAATTGAAGCATTTTGAAGACGACCTCCGACACGTATCAATCCTTTGTCATCCAAAAAAGGCAATAATGTGATGAGGCAACTTCTTCTTTTAACCTTTCCATCCATTTTTAAATCTTCTATTTCTTCTCCATACACAAAACTTTGATATCTGACACAACATTCTAAGACATGTTCCATTTCATTTGACGTAAGATATTTATCCACTTTGTTAGTTGAAGCCCTTTTCTTACAAAATCTACGACAGTAAGTCAATACTCTTTTAATTCTGGACAGAGTTGAAAATCTTTCCCATATTGGTTTCTCTTCCATAGATGTATGAAATGAACCCTTTAATTCAACCTCTGTGGTTGGTACGTCACATTTGTCAAATTCAATATACTTGTTACTTAACCACTTAGGACCAGCCCACCAAGTTTCCTTAAAGGCTAGATCGCTTGCCATTATACTTCTTGTAGCAATGTCTGCTGGATTTTCAGAAGAATCAACATGTCTCCATCGATCGTTACTTAATACTCGAGTGATGTCAGCTACTCTATTGGCAACAAATGTACGCCAGCGACTAGGGTGTGTCTGCAGCCAAGCTAAAACTACCATAGAATCCGTCCACGCAAAAATTTAGTTTTTTGGTATTTCTAGTATTTCCATAATATCACCGATAAGCTCTGTAAGTAATGCTGCAGCGCTAAGCTCTAGTTTAGGTACAGATAACTGCTTCAAAGGTGCTACCTTTGTTCGTGATGCAATCAAAGTCACATGTATGATGTCATTTTTAACAATCCTGAGATAAGCTACAGCCGCATAGCCCTTAGTAGATGCATCTGCAAAACCATGTACCTGAATGTCGTTGTAATTATTTGGAGTTGTTTTAAACCATCGTGGTATTGTAATATCTTCCAAGTACGTCAATTCCTGTCTGTAGTCTGTCCATTCTTCGCGTAAATCTGAGGGCAACTCGTCGTCCCATTCTAAGTTGCATACCCATAGTTTTTGAATAAAAACCTTAGCAATATAACAGGCGACAACCACCCAAATGGGCCAAACAGGCGAGCAACGTCTGATAGGACGGACCGTTTCGTAATAGGCTGCGTCATTTTAGGTAAGTTGACCGTGACTCTAAATGCATCTTGTTTTCTATCCCACGTTAATCCCAATATCCTTATTACCTTGTCTACTTTAATTTCTATCGGCTCTTTTAAACTGTTTTCTCCTTGTAAATATTCTAAAATTTCTTCTGAATTACTTGACCATTTTTGCATTCTGAATCCACCCTTGTTTAATATTGTTCTAATTTGTTCACACATTATTTTCGTTTTTTCTATGTTGTCATTACCCATCATCAAATCGTCCATATAAAATGATTGTTTTATCGCAGGAGCCGTATCTGGATATTCACGTGTCTCATCGTCAGCCAATTGATGTGTTCTTACGGCTAAATATGGAGCTGCTGCCGTTCCGAATGTCACTGTTTGTAGGTTATAGGTTTCAAGTTCTTGATCAGGTGTATCTCGCCAGAAAATTCGTTGCAAATTGGTATGTTCTTCGGTCATCATAATCATTCTATACATTTTGACAATATCGCCTATTACACAGATTTTGTGTTTCCTCCAACTTATTATCAAACTTCGGAGATCAGGTTGTAGCACTGGTCCAATCAACATTGTATCGTTTAATGAGTGTTCGTTTGAACCCTTTGCACTTGCATCAAAAACAACTCTGACCCAGCTAGTGTCCTTGTCTTCACGTACTACAGCATGGTGGGGTAAGTATATTGCATCTTTATTACCGTCACTTGACTCTGTTCTTTTCATATGACCCATTTCTTTATACTCTTGTATTACTTTAGCATATTCTATTTTAAAATTTGGATTTTTCTGAAATTTCCTTTCCAAGTGTTTGAATCTCACTTCAGCTTGATATTTAGTGTCACCGCACATTTTTACTGTTTCTTCAATACTCTTTCTTAAAGGTAAGTGTACTATATATTTTCCTGATTCATGTCTCTTAGTTGTTCTTTTGTATAATTCTTCACACAAAGCTTCTTCTTCTTTTAGTATTTTCTTCTTTTTATATAAATCTGTCTCTATTTCCCAGAACCTTTTTAACATATCATTATCATCTGCAACCATTCTTTTAATATGAAATGTGATGACTTTACAGTGGTTATTTAAAGTTTTGTCTTCCCATTGACCTGAAAGAATCCAACCCAAAATTGTTTTCTGAGCGACTATGCAATCAGATATTCGAACTAAACCCTCTTCGATAATCTTACAAAACACATCAATACCGAGCAATAAGTCAACACTGCTAGGTTGGTAATAGGTAGGGTCAGCTAGCTCTAAACTCTTAAGCTGTAACCAGTTCAAAGAAATATGCTGAGATGGTAAGTTTGTAGATATTTTTTTGAGAACGTAAGCCTTAACTTGAATGGACTCTGATTTATTAAAACGCGATGAACATATCAGGTCAACTGCATATTTAACAGGTATTTGAGTTCCTTCTCCAACTCCAGTGACAAAACCGCTGATTTGGCTTTTTCTTAGATTTAATAAGTCAGCCGCTCTTGCGGACACGAATGAAGCCTCTGATCCTTGGTCAATTAAAGCACGTAGTATATGAATATCTCCGTTACTTGCCCTAACTTCAACTTGTGCTGTGGCTATTAAAACTTTATGACCTGGATGATTCTTTGAGAAGTGTGCAGTAGTAAATTTCTGTTCTGGTTGTGTGAGTGCAACCTTCTCCTTACTTACTTGTCTCACTTCATGTAAGAGAGAATGATGACTTCTTTTGACTGATGACTCGGCATGTCGTCTTTTGTTTACACGTGAATACATTATGGTTCGGGACAAGGCAATTATAGCATAAACGATTCTCTTTAGCAAATTGTCGTCTTTCTTGCACAGGATGTTGAGCAAATTCTTTACAATGAAATATATAATGATCACTTTTGCAAAAGCTACATGAAGGTTGCGAACTAAAATTTGCATGTCCCGATTGAATTGTTTTACTATCATCATCCGTGGTGACATATGAAATGAATTTTTGAGTTGAGGCCTGTCTTTCGAGAATGTAGCAAGTGGAGCCGCCAGCTCAAGCGTTCGGAACTTAGACTCAAGAAATTGTTTCAACTCCTTCCATGTAGACAACTCATCCCTTTTCTCCTTATACGCGTGTTCTTCCCAATCCTTTAGTGACTCTGTGTCCAACTTCTGTGACACCAGAAATATGATAACAGGATCCCAAGAGTCAGTTTTTATGCCCAAATTATTCAAAGTATTAATACATTCAGCAGTTGTATCAAGTACTGATTTAATTTGTCCCGATGATTGATTGGATATTTTCTTTTGACCAAACAATCTTTTGAGGAGGGAAGTCACAATCATTTTCTTATTCCCGAAACGTCTTTTAAGGAGCTCCCATGCCTGTTCATAGCTATTTTCTGTTATTTGGATGTGACGTAAGAATATTTCAGCTTCACCAGATATACTTGTCTTTAAATAGTATAATTTCTGAACATTGTTTAAAGATGTGTTATGAACCAATGACACAAATAAATCTTGGTAGGTAGGCCAGTCTTCATACTTCCCTCCAAATATCGGCAACTGAATACGAGGAAGTTGTGGAAAAGTTGATTGACTACACTGTGAAACGCTGGACATGTTAACATCTTCACTATTTTGAGATTCTAGTTTTGCTAAGAGGTCAGTCAGATCGCCTTGCAAACAAAGATAAAGATCTTCAATTTTGTAAAATTCCTCCTTCAAAAAGTATGGCAACTGTCCCTTTTGTTCGCGTGGCGTGCACTTACTGAGGGCATTATGTGCTTGCTTAAAAGTATCCCAATAGCTCTCAATTGATTTGCATCTTACTTTGATATATCCCTCAGTCAGTCTAGATTTGGGACATTTCTTCATATTTACCTGCGCTTTCTGCAGCATTGCGGCCATATCTTCCAATGTACTTAAATGTGCACTTTGTTCCGCAGTAGGTGGTGTCATTTTCAACAAAGAATTTGTATTTTGCACTAACTTTATTAAAGTAATAAATACCGATTTATACTGAACATAACTTTTTTTATATTCTTATAGTATTGTAAATTCCTATCAGCTAAAAGCATTTATGATATCGGAAATGATAATTGTATATTAATATTTGTATGTTTTAATTAAAATATATACTAGGCTATAACTAAATAAATAAGCAGACAAACCCGCGAGTAAAAGCGAGTCTTGTATAATACCTACCAATAGTTTGTACAAACACAGACATTTCGCAAAGAGTCTGAGCTGTGCGCTGTGACGATGAGCGAATGTCCAGAGTACATTGACCTAGGTTGGCGAGGACTATGTCCACACCAATCTAGTAACGGTAGTCCTATACTAGGATGATGATACTAGTTTAGATAGTATTGTTTTCGGAGAACAGAAACTAATTTGATTAATATAAAATTATTGTTTACGGTAATCCGTAAATGCCATAATTGGCATATTTGATTTAATTATTCCATTTTTAAATTCCCTAGATTTCGATTACTTTATAGCTCTCGTGGCCCGTGCGTATGCGTAACGTCCGCCTAGTAGCCACGACAGCTGTAAAGTAATCAAAATGTCGGGAACTAAAAAAATATGAAAATTAAACCAAATCCGCGATAAAATCCGTATATATAATAGTTTTATTTCAATGTGTAACATTCGCGTAAATTTAAGAAATCATAATTTGATTAATTTAGTTGTATATACATATATTATGTATGTATATTTTTTATAGTGCAGGTATTTAAATTGAACTACCAAATTTTTTTCTGTTTTAATGAGAAATAAACCTGCTTTGCTCCATTCCTGCTTCACCCAAAGGTAGACTGTAGAATGCCTCTGACGTTTAGTCCGTATACTATTTGTATAAGTATAAAGCAAATAAAATAAACAAAATCTCTCCTTGCTCTTATCTACATTCAAAGATTGTCTAGTGCAATAAGACCGCCCATTGCACTTACTTTAAACATAGCTACAATTGTTTTGTTTTTCTTTTGGCGTATAATTGTATATACAATAAAGAGATAAATAAATTTCTTCTTCTTCATATCACATTCAACATCTTTTTACCTATCTCCCTCTCTGCCCAGCCATAAGAATTCTACTGCTAAACATAGCTTCCCTGATCCTTCAAGGATTCTCTCCCTCTCTGTCTCTTCAGCCACACAAAGTCCACTGCTGAACATAGGCCTTCCAAAAACATTTCATAGCGAATTAGAACAGTCTGCAATCAGTGATTTCCTTCGACCCTATTTAAGTCGTCTGTCCACCTTGTACGCGGACGCCCAACGCTTAGATAGTCGCGTGGCCTCCAATCCAAAAAAAATATATACAATCTCTTCGTTCAAGTTATCCTAGTTTTGTAGCACTACAAAATGATTGCATTTAACTAATAAAATAAATATATATACCGGGTATCTCAAGACCGCTACCGAAAACGAAGCCGGGTGATAGTTTTAGTGACTACAAACACTATGCAACTAAAAATTTCGCATAGAAACGCGACAATTATTTTTTATGATTTTTTAAATATCGTCATTTTTGGGTGGTAAATCCATTGTTTTTGCTAAAATAATGATTTAAACACTCTTATACCTTAGATTATTTATAAATAAAAGGGTATTATACACTATTATTTTAGGAAAAAATGTATTTACCACCCAAATATGGTCATAGGAAAAAATAACAAAAAAAAATTGGTCGCTTTTTTTTGCAACTTTTTTTGTTGCATTGTGTCTGAAGTCGCTTATACTACCACCCGGCTTCGTTTTCGGTAGCAGTCTTGATATACCCTGTATATCCTCATCACTGGTTAAATGTTACATAGAATAGATCACATCGTTACACAAATATACTTCTTATCAGAAAAATTGAAACATCTTGCAAATTTATGTTTTGTAAGGATTATCAGATAAATGCAAGATAAATGTTTACAAATTTAATTTGAATTTAATATATACATATAAATAAAATTGAAGCGTCTGTTTGTAAAGTGAAAATAAAAAAAATGTCCAACTACATATCGTTATATACACGATACCTATAACGAAAATGATCTTAGATTTTTATTGTCTGTCTGTCTGTCTGTCCGTCTGTCTGTCTGTCTGTTTGTTCCGGCTAATCTCTGAAATGGCTGGACCGATTTTGACGGGACTTTTATTGTCAGGTAGCTGATATAATAAGGAGTAACTTACATTACTTAGGCTACATTTATTTTAGAAAAAAATATTTTATTTTAGAAAAATTTAGTTTTTGTCAAATTCCACGCGGACGAAGTCGCGGGTACAGGTAGTTCATTATAAGATTGAAGTCAGAAATTTGTGCCCCATATGGCGATAGGCACGTCCCCTATCACATCGTGGGAACAAATACACAAGGCGAAACGTGGGTGACCTGGTTGATGAAAATCTTCTGGAAAATGGAGTGAGTTTATGTATGTCGTATTCGATGTGTATGTATGTAATTATGTCAGAATTGCACAGTTTTTGGAAATGTCAATATATACCAGCGTCTGAACACGAATTTAAAAAAATAATAATATATGTATGTATGTTTGTATGTATGTCCACGCATATCTCAAGAAATATAAGTCGGATTTCGAAAATTATTTTTGTTTTCGATTAGATAATTAGATTTGACAACAAAAACATCAAAGGTTTTAAATAAAACTTGTTTCTACTGCTGCAAAACAGGTCTCTATAACTAGTGTCTGCCACAATAACTATAAAGATTAAATCATATCTTATTTAAAAACAGCGTCCAGTCAACCCTGAAGATTTATTACTATATTACGAATGTACTTGTGTATAAAATATATAAATATGAATATGAAATATTATCTCGAATTTATAATTCCTAACGAACATAGTATTTTTGTACATAAATTATTTCATTTTTTTTCTGTTCTCTTTAAAGTATTTACATTTAAGTATCAATTTACTAAACTATAAATCAATACTTATACGCAAAGGAGATGGGTCAGAAATGTATGGACCTTGGGCCGTTTGTAGTACATTACACCAAAGGAGATGGGCCAGAAATGTATGGACCTTGGGCCGTTTGTAGTACATTACACCAAATTTACTTAGTGAAATTGGCATTCGATTTCTGTATGAAATACTATTATACGTTGCATATTAGCTTTATACAAAAATAAATACCAAGCCAAGAACAGCAACACTACAAGGGGACAATATGGCGTCTGAAACGGCATGTTTGACAACCGATGTCAAAACTTGACATTTATAAAATATGAAGTCGTAATTCGTTTTCCTATAAATCAAATATTATTTTTAGTCGTCTGTGCTATAAATTACTGTACTCTATATAACTCGTAAATGTTTTTACGTCAACGGAATTAGTATCATACTTTATTGATCATCTAATATAATATAACATAATGTCTATACAATAAATTGCAACAAGTCTGTCAGAATCTCGTCATGTTTATAGTTATTAATATTAAGAAAGTGTACCTATATCTGGCCGTAAGTGCGTTGCATAATACCTGCTAAACAACCTATTTAAATAATCCACAATAAAAATCTGCTAGGCATGAGATACAGCACGGCACAGACTGATCACTTGTCGCGACTGTTAGCATCTGTATCAGCCCATATACGTCCCACTGCAGGGCACGGGCCTACTCTACAATCAAGAATACGATTGAGAGTGATTAGGCCATATAGTCCACCACGCTGGCCTAGTGCGGGTTGGCGGACTTACATACTATAGAAATTCTTATGAATCGCTATGGTATGCAGGTTTCCTCACGATGTTTTCCTTCACCGTTTTAGTGCGTGGTGATTGACTATCAATACACACATGACTCCGAAAAGTCAGAGGTGTGCCCTATGTGCATATGAATAAATAATCATTTTATTATTAGGCATATGCACTTAATAAGCTCTTAGTTATTATAGTCCATACAAATGAATACGCTATAAAAATGAACTTACTAGCAATCATTTCTGTACAAGCTAACATTTTAAACATTATATTTGGTCTACCCCTAGAAGTCTTACTTTGGTATACTTTGGTATATTAGACTTCTGCATACATAAAAATAATATTATCCTAATGTCTAAGATATTATTTTTTAAATTATGTATTTGACATTAATTCTAACTGGTTATTTCTGAGCACACATAAGGAAAAAGTAGGATTAATTGATGAAAGAAAACTAAAATCAAACAAAACTTAAGGACAATAAAGTACAACCAGATCTTGCTTTATATTTTTTATTTATATTCGCCTAAAAATAGTCTCCAGTCAAAACATCTAGGAATAATGCCGGTGCTCCCATATTGTACTATTGCCTAGCCCAACCTAAAGGCTAAATACCACAGTATGATCATGGTATGAGTACAGCAACCCACTGTCTAGTATCCAGCTATGTTCCTTTCAACATGAAGCACTTGTGGGTGTTATATATGTCCAAAAGAATCGAGATTCATACAATCTTCTTACGGCGGAGTTGGAATAAAATCTTGCTCATTGTCTACAGCTTGATTTATTTGCAGCCAGCAGTTTGTACAGATAATTGCTTGTTCTGATAACTAAAACAAAATAAAAAAGATTTAATATTGAAGATATCGAAGAATTATGATGAATAAATAACTCTTTGCAGTCACATGTGTTCCCTCCTTCCTATGACCCCAGGTCTTTCCGCTATTGTTTAAAGAGGCATCGCAGCAGTCCGGCCGGATAATTGTATGAAATGTCTTGGGACAGTCGTCTGATGCCATTAGATATTCCGCCTGGACGGCATTTGTGCTTACCATCAGACATAGTGTTGTTATTATGGAAATAATAATAATATAATATATTATACATAACACAAGATCATCTGAGTGTCCAGAGGGAAATAAAAGAAAATGTAATTCATTTAACAGTTTAAACAACAATATATAAAGTATCACTTCTTACATATTTATGTACTAGTATCCTGTGGACACAATACAATTCAGCTCTAACATGAATACTTTTGTAATACTCCATACTTTGTATTGACCTTGATTAATTGGCATAAAACATACATTTCCCAAGTTAATGAAGAAAATAGAATACTTACTTCTTGTTCTGCCATTTCAGCAAAAAAACGTTTTGAAATACTCTACACGAGAGTGAATTGGCATCCCATGTGGTAACTAAGATTCTGTTGAATGATAGAATCCATTTCAATTTTTGATTGCAGAAGTGCAATTTAACCATTTCACAACAATTGCAGAAGTGCAATTCAAGCAAAGCGCCACTTTTGATGTGCTGAAAAGCAGAATTGTGGGTTAGAAGAGAAATATGAACATAGAAAAACATAAAAGTATTACTTACATGTGGCATTGTAAATAATATACATGTTTACTCACCAAAATACGAACTAGTAATTACGTTTAAACGTCAAGACATATCATCTGCGAGAATAAGAATCCATAAAACAAAGCCAGGTCAACAGAGAAGCAAATACACATTTGCGAAATGTATGCGAATAATAAAAAATAATACGAATTACGGCCACAGACGTAGACAGATAACACAGAGTTTTGCAATTGCTGTCAAGTTAAACATTTTCGTTCTTAAACTAAAATCATGTAATATAAATAAAATAATAAAAGTGACTTCTTTAACAACATATATCGTCTTTTAAAAAGCGAAGAATATAGAAAAAGAAATATAGACAATAATTATAATTTGTAGGGGGTTTTTAAAAATAAGACATATTCAAGTTAAAGATAATGGGTTCGCGCATTTTTGAACGAAATGACAATTACGCATCATGGAGGACAGATTATCGAAGAAAATATTGCTTCTGTACTAAAACAATCACATTTTTGTATAAAGCCTCCTGTTGTCCAAAAAATCTAAATGTATTTTATTTGAATTCCACATTTTTTTCTAGAATTTGTATTAGACGTACACAAAACGGCCCAAGATAAAACATCTCCTTTGCCGTATTTGTTTCCTTTCTTCTTTCTTAATTTTATTATCTTTGTATCGGTGCATTATTTAGTTGTGTACATAATATGGTTCTATATAAATATGGAGACATGTTATTAGCAATTTTTCTTTATGTCATGTTATATATTATTATAATTTTGTTAATCAATCTTTAAGCCTTATTCAAATAATAAATAACTCAAACATTTACAAACAAATTAAATCAAACTCAGCCACGTGAATTGTTTTATCATAAAGAGGCTTAAATTTTAAAGAACCGACGTGGTTTTATTTTGACAATGACCGAATCGACTGCAGTTTAACATTTTGCCGAAAACAAATATTTTATACTATTTTTTTATGTTTTTGTTTGGGTACAATTCACTGTTGTTTTGTTGACGTGGGGACACGGATTTAACATCTCTACCAACCCACCTCAAGGGGAAAGTGAATAGATTATGTTGAATTCACCGGTCTACTACATACCAAATAAAATCCCGCGTGGCATTTTCAACGCAATTGGAACGGCTCTGGGAACCTGATGAGAGCGCCTCAGCTTCTACCAAAGAGTGTAATAGATCTGATAATTGGATTACAATTCAAATAGGATATCTACCGACTGTATCAGCCAGGAATACAGGCTTTGCTCAATACGCTCAATACGGCAATACGGCATACGCTCAATACGGCATATACAGGCTAAACCAAAAACAATAGACTAGCGTTTCATCATTATAACAACAACAACACAGTTTATTGAACACCACATAACATAAAATAATAGAAAAACCTTACAAATAGTGAACAACTGGTGGTTTTATCGCTAAAAGCGATTTATTTTATACAACCACATAGCAATAGAATATCCTGGCCGATTCAAAATTCCCTCTCTCTTTAGGTTAGGTTAGGTTGGTAAATGAGATAACCGAAGGGATACATTCAAATGACTCCACCAACCTTTTTATGTTTAATATCTCAAGAACAAAAACATTTAGGTTTGGAATTTACCAAAGGGACGACGTCAGAGACTCCGCTGTGGAATCAGTGTTTCGTTAATCAACCGGTCGTAAATTAAAAAGCATGCCAGTAACAGAGTATAAACATTGTATAACAGGTATTACATATTTTTGTTTTCACTTTCATTTTAATTTTTATTCGGCCAGAGCACTGCGCTGTTACATAGCCCCGTTATCGAAAGCTTTATTTTTTTAATTTGTTATACCTACCTGGTTTACTTTTATTTTCTTATGTGTTTTTTGGTTAGGCTATTGTATTGTATATGTATATTTCTATGTTAGGTTATGTTTAGTAGTATTAATAGGCTCTTGTTTGTGTTAGTTTGGGTCCGCGCAACTTTTTTGCTTAGTGATCATCTGCAAGTCACAGCCAGGACGTGCAAACTTTTTCTTTTTTTGTTATTTTCGTTTATTTTTATTAGTTTTTATTTGTTAAGACCCGTATTTGTAATTCGTTTTCATTGTTTGTGAGTAATATAACTGTATTTTTCTTTCTTTCAAAAAATCAATTCATTGTTTAAGATATTTCGCCTCAAAGTTTTTGTCCATTTGTGAATCGCGTTACCCTTTTAATTATTAAGTTTCACCGTAATATAGGCATATTAGCTGAATCACGGCTTGAAAACAGGTTCTATGTTTAAATTAATTCACAGGACGATAAGGAAATGTAGACTTTATGCTGAGGCCAGACAAATTTAACTCATTTGCTACAATGTCGGCTCGCGCGCTTACCGTCTGCACGCTCTTAGTGCTTGTTAAATCGATCGCATACGAGGCCACGCCTACTCGTGGACAAAAGCTAGGCCTGACCCGGCTAATTCAGGACTTCACGAAAACTACAGCAAGGTATGGGTATCAATCAGAAGCCCATACAGCGGTGACCGAAGATGGGTATCTACTAACGCTGTTCCGCCTTGGAAGGCAAGGGTTCGAGCCTCGTGGTACTCCAGTACTCCTTATGCATGGCCTTCTACAGAGCAGTGATTCGTGGGTAGACGCTGGACCTAATGCAGGCCTAGCCTATCTTCTGGCAGAAGCAGGCTACGATTTATGGATCGGGAACGTTCGTGGCAACTATTATTCCCGACGACACATTCACTTGAAGACCAAAGATCCAGCGTTTTGGGAGTTCACCACAGATGAAATCGGGCGATATGATATACCAGCGATGGTAGACTATATACTAAGGGCTACTGGATCGGCCCAGCTTAATTATATAGGGTTCTCGCAAGGTGCTGGAGCATACTTCATAATGTGTTCAGAGTTTCCGCAGTACTGTAATAAAGCTAGAGTGTTCATTGCTATATCTCCTTCCACAAGGCATCTTCTAACGAGATCCGCGTTATTCCGTGTAGTGACTCAAGGATCGCAGCAATTTGAAGATCTCCTTCGTGCCAATGGTTTTTATGAGATCTTCACCAGAGGCGCCCTGACCCAAGAATTACTTGGCTTTTTCTGCCGGCGCCCAGAACTAGCCACGTTCTGCGGTAAGTTAAAGGAATTCCTGGACTCCGTCCACCAGATACCCAAAGGCGTTGTCACTCGAGAGACTGTTAGAAATTTGGTTGAGCATTTCCCTGCTGGCACGTCGGTCAGGAATATGGCAAGGTTTGGGCAAGCAATGAACAACGAAAATTTTGTAAAGTTCGACTTTGGAAGGATGAAGAATTTGAAGATTTATGGGTCCGCACGACCTCCGGAGTACAATTTAAGTGCTGTGTCAGTGCCAGTGGTAGCTATTTATGGGGTGAACGATGGGATAGTGGATAAAGGAGATGTGGAATGGACTTTGGAGAAACTTCCTATTGTTTTAGAGAGTTATATAGTTGAGGATCCACTGTGGAGCCATCTGGATGCTATGTACAGTCAGTATACAAGGCAATTACTGTTCCCAAAGATTCATGAGTATTTATCGAAATATAGTTAATTCAATGTGTTGTTACGTTTGCTACGAGTGTTACGGGCATGTAGTGTTTATTTTAGAATAAATCACATTGACTGAACGTTAATGGATAGAAAGTGAAATATAATAATGGTTATTTTTGTAATTATTAAACTTAATTAGTTGTTATGAGATTTTTTATTGAAAAAAAATCAGTTATATAGCTCATCTGATTATTAGTGATTATATCCTTAAAAATATACGTTAAGATCGAAAATGTATTGCCAGCTTGTCAAAATAAATTGGAATAGGACAGGGAAACTGACGGGAATGGGCATCGGAGGCCAGCAACCTGTAAATGAGACCAATATGCCGTGACTTCAAGCCAGTTTTTTTTATTGTAATGAATGGCGAGACGAGCATGCCGTTCGCATGACGGTAAGCGATATGACCGCTCATGAACAATAGCAAAACCAAAGAACGCCTTGAATTAAAAAGCTCGCCCTCCTGACACATAAAATGGTAAGTCTCAATATGTCCAGTAGTTACTCTGGCTACAATGTCCTTCAATACGAAACGCAACAGTGCAATTACACTTTATAGACATTGCGGTGGTACCTACACAGGCTGCATCTCACATATGAGAGACCTACCACCAGTAAGAAGATTTCTATGATAAAAACCGCAGTGATACCGGTCAAGCTAGTTCATTCGTACTTCAATTCAAGGTGACTGCAATTCAGCTCCACTGATTGCAATTTTGTGTGCTATTTATTTTTTACTATTTTGAATGCGAAATTGAGGTAAATGATTCGTCCTTTATTCACAAATCAACGGATCTGTTTTTTGCACAGAGGTTTTTGACCTAAACGTGAGGGCATGGCGGACAACGCGTAATGTTATCGTCGCGTGAATGAAAATACAAAGTTGACTCTTATCCGATGTAACGTTGCTAGAAGCAAAGGAATTTTGTTAATAATGAGGACAATCCGTTAAGTGAGAGGTGTAAAGTCTGCGAAACTTTGGGAAGTTAAAATCAATTTTCAATATTTAATAATCCGCTATAAATTCCTTTTTTTTTATTGCATTGCGTTACATCCACGTAACCTAACTCGTAAATGGTAATTATTATAATTTACAATTATGCAATGTTTACTTAATTGTAGGAGTTTTGTGTACGTTGCACCAATAACACAGGGTGTTTTTGTCGCGCCGTGGATCGTATGCCATTGTAGCATGACATGCCGCCATAGGTCTGGGGGTACGGTAGTGCCTTCGCCAAGTCCAACAAAAAGCAGCACGACCGTAACATATTTTTCTCGAAGCAGTTCGGACCATTTTCGACCCCCTTTAACTTCATTGTAGATAACAATCGAAGCTTGAGTCTTAACTAACCAAGCAGACAATATATGTATACGGTATATTTCAAATTCTACTCAATTTGAACCAGTAGTTTAAGAATTATATATAGTAAAGTTTTTTTTAATTTTGTGACACACTGACTGATCGATCATCAAAACTCTAAGGCACTTCTAGCACACACAGAAGCTAGAATATATTAATTTACCCATACATCATTATGTATATATAATCTTCAACGATAAATAAGATTCCATCAAAAACTTGGAGAAAAATCCAAGTCTTGTAACATAGTTCTTCTACCGTAAAAAGTTGTGAGATCTGTGTAATGCCAAATCGGTTAATTAATTCAGTCCCTGCTTAAGGCACTGTGGCTAGTGTTTTAAGATATAACGTAATTAGCTAAACTTACAACATCATATACTCGTAGTAACCATATCAATATTAAAAATATTTTATGTTATAGATAAAATAGATTGACTTGGCTATCGAATGAAAACAAAATGTATCCCACAAGTAATACATAAACTAAATTAGATTATTTTGTTTGTGACCAAGTGTTTAAATTTTAGAATTTAAAATAGTAATAGGGGTAAACCAGATAGCTATTGCCCACTTAAGAGTTTGTTACACATTGACATTAAAAACACCAAAAGTATTGTAGCTACCAACTTTTTAATACCATTTTATTATAACCTAATAAACTCTTTTGTAGAGTGTTAACAGTTTTTAGCTATAAATAACATTACTTATTAAATATTGCAGTTAAATAAACATAGTCTTAAAACTACAGTAATTGCCCACAGTTTATAGTAATTGCCAACATCACAGCACAGTAATTGCCCAGGCTCTTGAAATTATAAATTAAACATAAACCCAAATAAATATTGAAAACAAAACAATTAAACCTAAATCGAATAAAATAGTAAAATATCAAAATAAATTTCGTTTAGCTTTCTTAAAAGCATCAAATATATTTTGTGCTGATGCTGAAGAGTCAGAATCACGAGAAACAAAATCAT
The DNA here is from genome assembly GCA_009982885.2 of Hyles vespertilio. Classification (NCBI taxonomy): domain Eukaryota; kingdom Metazoa; phylum Arthropoda; class Insecta; order Lepidoptera; family Sphingidae; genus Hyles; species Hyles vespertilio. The sequence goes on along the minus strand of CM042823.1, from coordinate 5,695,843 downwards.
CAATTTTGAAACAACTGTATCAGCCCATATACTTCCCATTGCAGGGCACGGGCCTCGTCTACAATCAAAAGTACTATTGAGAGTGGTTACGGCATACATATAGTTCACCACGCTAGTCTAGTGCGGGTTGGCGGACTTCCATACTATAGAAATTCTTATAAGACTGGACCTCGGAATGCCGTATTTTTCAACAATCTGCCTAGTAGATAAGTTGTTGCTTACATCTTGAACAACTTTGCATATTTTCTTTAATATATTGGACTTTAGGTGCCTTCGGCATTCTGTTAATACAACGATAATTACCAATTAATATCGTTTATACATACAAATTAGGAAATAATAAACAATTAACTTATAAGTACAGGTGATGAAACTTTTTAACGGAAAAAATATTGACAGTCATTGTCATATGGCAATAACTATGGACATTGACATATGGCAATCACTAAAATTAGTGATAGCAATCGCTAAAAGTACACAGATTTCAGTTCAGTGATTGCCCACAGCCAAAAAAATGGTTAAAAACTATTTTTTGAACAAACATATCCATTTAAAAACTAAGAAAATACTATTAAGTTCATCATAGGTAGGTAATAACGCTCAAAAAATGAAACAAACAATAAAAATGAACATTTAAACAAGTATATTCTTAACAAAATTGTTCAATTATATCTGTTTATGAAACACTTTCACCGGTCTTTACAAAATCCGTCATTACTGCTATGTTTTTTCTTTAATGTTTCCAATTGTAAAATTTGTATTAACCATAAATTGATTAAATCACCATCTGATAATCTTTAATCCAACTAGGATGACACAAAATCGACAACAGACAAGGTTTTGCTTAATGCGGGCAATAATAATATTAATAATAATAAAACTCTTTATTATTACACCACAAAACCAAAAATAAAAATATGAAGCAACTGTACATTAGGTGGAACAATTGGCGGCCTTATCGCTAAAAGCGATCTCTTCCAGGAAACCATTCAAGCAGGTTAAATACCAGGAGACATTGGCGGTGCTTTATGTTTAAAAATAAATGCATAAACTAACATAAACAATACCTACATATACCGGGTATCTCAAGACTGCTACCGAAAACGAAGCCGGGTGGTAGTTTAAGAGACTACAAACACATTGCAACTAAAATTTTCGCAAAGAAACGCGACAATTATTTTTTATGATTTTTTAAATATCGTCATTTTTGGGTGGTAAATCCATAGTTTTTGCTAAAATAATTACTTAAACACTTTTATACCTTAGATTGTTTATAAATAAAAGGGTATACACTATTATTTTAGGAAAAAAAATACATTTACCACCCAAATATGGTCATAGGAAAAAAATAACAAAAAAAAATTGTCGCTCTTTTTTGCAATTTTTTCTATTGCATTGTGTCTGAAGTTGCTTAAACTACCACCCGGCTTCGTTTTCGGTAGCAGTCTTGATATACCCTGTATAGTAGATATTCAATCAATCATTATCAAAGGCAATCATTATCGGTGGGCAATCACAGTCTGGTTTACCCTACTATTTTAGACTTTGCATATTAAATAAAACTAGTTTGATCTATTTTTGGATGTCAGCGGTCTGGGATAGTCAGAAGATCACATATCTCATTATATTCTAAAAAATATTGCCGTTAATGACATTTTATTCTTGTTTTATGTTTCTATATTGGATGAATTGTACTTATTTTTAATTACGAAGATTTTTTATTGTCCTCGTTAGTTTTGTGATTGGTTTTCAGAGGATGTAGGACTTTTTATGAGTATATGCCTCTTCCAAGGAAACTATCTTTATATAAAAACTGGTGGAATCAAAGAAATAAATATTTTCATTCGCCTTTTATATGTCCATGATTTTGTGAGCTTCTGGTTTAAAGGCAGTGGGCTCAACCAATTTATCAATGTTATTATCAATGAGAGCGCAACGACAAACGACCTTTGAAACTACTTTCAGTCACCTATTAATGAGGTCAGGGTATACCGTGCAAGAATTTTTACTCCCGCTGAGCAGAACATGCCAACAATTCTACAACAACTCATTAAAATAAAAATATCCAAACGTAGTATTCCGTGTAATTCCTATTTCATTCATTACAATCTTGAATGGTGACGTCAATTTACGTTCTCTAATGGTTTTTGTGACGTCAAAACATCGCGTGGAACGCCTGATAGTAAAGCAATAGCAATAAATACTGTTGCCGAATAGGCGCGTTGCTCTTCGATTATTGTAAGGCGTTTATCGAATACAATTTTTGTGGTGTCTAGATAGCAATGTTGTATTAATAGTTGTAATTAAACTTTTTGCAATCACGGACCCCTAACTAGATTTAAAATAGTTCACAGAACCTATCAAAAAAAAATTAGAAAGAAAAACAAACCTTGTATTGATTACTCATTTTTATTGAACATGGACTATTATTGGTAGTTTACAATAGGATAAGGTCTATGCCTTACATCAATTAATTTAATTTCTACGTCTTTGGTATTTTGCGAACCGCCATTAATATGTTAAGCATATATTTATAAGTTTTAAATTCCTCGGTCAAACTCATGCGTGAACTCTTAGATCAACAGAGAATTTGATCCTAGAGATTCCCAAGCACAGCACATCATTTCTAAGCAAGTCCTTTACAGTCCATGCTGCTCGCTTGTGGAACGAATTACCATTGTCTGTCAGACAAGCTAAGACATTACCAAGTTTTAAGAGACCTGTTAAGATACATTATCTCTCACTGCAGTAACGTATTATCCTGTTATATTTTTATTTTATTTTTTTGCTCCTCTTTACTTAAATCATCATTACAGTTAGCTCAATATATATATTAGTATGTATGTTTGTATGTATTTATATTATGTAAATTAATATAATATAGCATGTACATCAATTATTATTGTTTATTATTATTATTCTCTCACTATTTGCACTACCCTATATTTCAATTTCACAATAATCCAGTCCATCCAAATTGCCTAAATGGCCAAAAGCCTATTGTAACCATGCCTTTAGTTTTTAAGTAGGGTAAACCAGACTGTGATTGCCCACCGATAATGATTGCCCGCATTAAGCAAAACCTTGTCTGTTGTCGATTTTTGTCATCCTAGTTGGATTAAAGATTATCAGATGGTGATTTAATCAATTTATGGTTAATACAAATTTTACAACTGGAAACATTAAAGAAAAAACATAGCAGTAATGACGGATTTTGTAAAGACCGGTGAAAGTGTTTCATAAACAGAAATAATTGAACAATTTTGTTAAGAATATACTTGTTTAAATGTTCATTTTTATTGTTTGTTTCATTTTTTGAGCGTTATTACCTACCTATGATGAACTTAATAGTATTTTCTTAGTTTTAAATGGATATGTTTGTTCAAAAAATAGTTTTTAAACCATTTTTTTGGCTGTGGGCAATCACTGAACTGAAATCTGTGTACTTTTAGCGATTGCCATCACTAATTTTAGTGATTGCCATATGTCAATGTCCATAGTTATTGCCATATAGCAATGACTGTCAATATTTTTTCCGTTAAAAAGTTTCATCACCTGTACTTATAAGTTAATTGTTTATTATTTCCTAATTTGTATGTATAAACGATATTAATTGGTAATTATCGTTGTATTAACAGAATGCCGAAGGCACCTAAAGTCCAATATATTAAAGAAAATATGCAAAGTTGTTCAAGATGTAAGCAACAACTTATCTACTAGGCAGATTGTTGAAAAATACGGCATTCCGAGGTCCAGTCTTATAAGAATTTCTATAGTATGGAAGTCCGCCAACCCGCACTAGACTAGCGTGGTGAACTATATGTATGCCGTAACCACTCTCAATAGTACTTTTGATTGTAGACGAGGCCCGTGCCCTGCAATGGGAAGTATATGGGCTGATACAGTTGTTTCAAAATTGATGATTTTGTTTCTCGTGATTCTGACTCTTCAGCATCAGCACAAAATATATTTGATGCTTTTAAGAAAGCTAAACGAAATTTATTTTGATATTTTACTATTTTATTCGATTTAGGTTTAATTGTTTTGTTTTCAATATTTATTTGGGTTTATGTTTAATTTATAATTTCAAGAGCCTGGGCAATTACTGTGCTGTGATGTTGGCAATTACTATAAACTGTGGGCAATTACTGTAGTTTTAAGACTATGTTTATTTAACTGCAATATTTAATAAGTAATGTTATTTATAGCTAAAAACTGTTAACACTCTACAAAAGAGTTTATTAGGTTATAATAAAATGGTATTAAAAAGTTGGTAGCTACAATACTTTTGGTGTTTTTAATGTCAATGTGTAACAAACTCTTAAGTGGGCAATAGCTATCTGGTTTACCCCTACTTGTATGTTTCTTTCATTTTGGTGTACAATAAAGCATATAGGTATAAATATTTCGATTTGTTGGCTATTCAAGCCAATAAGCAAAGTAATTAACTTGTATAAAGAAATAAATAATATTTTTTGTTTTTCAGTGGAAATTTATTATAATTGTTTACTTTATTATTTATAGTTTTTTTTAGTTTTGAAGTTTTTATTAAAGAAAATAGTTATTTGTTTCTTTTTAATATTGATAGGTATTTAAATGACATACATACATACACAAACATAAACTCACGCCTTTTTCCCAGAAGGGGAGGCAGAGGTGCCAGGGCACCCACATTTCGCCTTGTATGTTCCGTCCCACGATGTGATAGGTGGCGAGCCTATCGCCATATCGGGCACAAATTCCTGACTCTGAGCTGATAATGAATAGAAATATCCAATATGACTTTACCTAATTCTGGATTCGAACCCGAGACCTCAGCTTTGTAACCGTACTGTAGTACAACTACGCCACCGAGGCAGTTTAAATGATAATTTTCTGATAAATATATTAAAAATGCAGTGAGCTGCTGCGGACCCCTGGCACACATGCTACGGACCCCTAAGGGGTCCGTGGACCCCACTTTAAGAAATCCTGTATTAGGGGGATGGCTCGACCGGACCAGTAATATTATTATATGGAGAGATCGGAGGTTTCTCGCTTGTAACCATAGATTTTGCAACGCGTGAAGAAAGAGTTACTGGTGGTAGGTCTCTCATATGTGAGAAGCCACCTGGATAGGTACCACCGCAATGTCTATTTCTCCCGTGAAACAACACTGCGTAAACGCACTGTTGTGTTTCGGATTGAAGGACATTGTAGCCAGAGTAACTACCGGACATATTGAGACTTAACATCTTATGTCTCAGGATGGCGAGCGCAGTGGAATGATGCTACTGTTAACGAGCGGTCGTATCGCTTACCATTAGGCAAACAACTTGCTGGTCTTGCCATTCATGGCAATAAAAAAACAACCATAGAACACCCCTTTGGAATTTACTGCTAAGCAGCAAAGTGTAGTCGCTGTTATATTTCGGATTGAAATAAGATAAAAAATTAATAGTGAATAAATAAATAAATAACACCCAACAGTCACATCCGTAGTCCTGACCCTACACTCAGATGGTCTTGTGTCGTGGGTATCAAGAACTAGGTGAGACTTTTCGGTTTCACAAACTGAACTGTACCTGAAATAAATATTTGTGGGCCGCACAAAAATTTCTCTCGGTGCGGGGATTGAAATGAAATGAAATCAAATGAAAATAATTTATTGAATCCATTAAAATGTTCAACATCATTTAGATTCAGTCATTTTTTATCTACCACCCGGTTCGGAAAGCGGTTTTCACTAGAGAAGAACGGGCAAGAAACTCTAGTGTTGCTCTTTTCAAAACCAGTTTACAATGTAGGAATTATTACAAAATTTACAAGTTGGTTTAATCAGAGCAGTTCATTAATAATTTGTTGTAAACTTACAAAAAAATATGTTTATATGAATATGTTAATGTTATAATTACTACGGCCGAAAGTAGCGAAGTCACCCAGAACGAAGAATCAGTATACTCTTTTTCGCCAAAGCAGCGAATAATTGCGAAAGCCTTATGTAATCCATTAATTAATCCGTTACAATGTAAGCAAATCGGATAGACCAGTCTACGCAAGCAGCACCCGTTCACGAGTATGACGCATGTGCCAGCCATCGGCCTCCTCAACCATGCTATAGGAAAGTGACCGACCCGGCACACGACGCCACCGCAAGCATAGACTTTTTAGCGAGCATGACATACCCAATCACTTACACAGCAAAACAACTGCATTTGAACAACACTGCAATTGAACCCGGCGGCGGCGTCTTGTTTCACAGGTGGCGTCTACCGGATGCACCACGGATGTTGTCAAATAATTACTGGCCTTTAAAATTACCACAATATAATATGTAATCTATCTATTGGCATGTGGCGAATTTTGGAACTACAAATGAAATTAAAATATCTATTTAATGCACTGTTGTTAGATACATATTTTCATTATAAACAATAAGCATTTATTCACATACTTCATAGTATTAACATGCCCAATATACAATATAATAATATCTCAATCCGCCCCGTGACCACGAAAGCTGTAGTAATCGAGACGTCAGCAAGATAAAAAAATGGTTGCCTGTAAAGTCGGTTTTACGGGCGAAGATTTTACGTGACAACGTCTTTTTCTCGGTAGAATATTTATTGATATGAATATAATTAAATTGCACAATAGGAACAAGGAATTGAATGAAAATAAGAATTGCACAAATTTTAACTATAGAAATATATTTTGTTTACTAAAACATTGTACATGTAATGATGAATCTAAGCACTCCATATTTTCACTACAGACACAGCTGACGATACTTTAACCACACGTGTGAACTTGTATTGTGACGCTTTCTTGTTTTTCCAACGCCAAGAACGTTCGAGAAAGACAAAGACAGAGACACAAGCATGCGCCGATTCAATGCGCCTAATTCTCTAGTGCTGCGCGCGCACCGTTACGTTACCGGGCGTTACACTTTTTCATAAGTGACTCCCAGCCGCAACCTAATTTAAGACGTTGTCACGTCAATAAGAAAAATCGTATTTTGCCTGCTCTCGATTGTCGAGCTCGTCAAGACGATTCCTCTGACTCCAAACACGGGGGGTTTACTTTAAGAAATGACGGAGTTATGCCTGGACAAATATTTTAGGGGAGAGAGGGAGGAATTTGGGGATTTGGTTGGGGCCAATCTGTAGAGCTCACCGAGCCGGTTCCAAAGATACCAAACTCGGTGGGTCTACGATCTATATTGGCCGAGATAGGATTGGGGGGGGGTGAGGTAAATTTTCGGGGTGGGGGTAAGGGAGGGGGGGGGGGGGGGGAGGAAGGTTTCGTGGGGAGGCTAACTTAAATTATTTTTTTGGAGGTAAAATATTTTTTTTTGGGGGGGTAATTTTTTGCGTAATTTGGGATTTCTGGCGGGGTCAATTTGTAGCCCTCACCAAGACGGTTCCGAGGATACCAAACTCGGTGGGTCTACGACCTATGTTGGCCGAGATAGGATTGGGGGGTGAGGTAAATTTTCGGGGTGGGGGTAGGGGAGGGGGGGGTAGGTTTCGTGGGGAGGCTAATAGGCACTATTTCGGAATAAGGGTGGGGGAAGGCAGGGGGGGGGCTATGGGACAATTTTGGAAAAAGTGGGTGAAACTGAAAAATAACTTTTTCATAAGTGACTCCCAGCCGCAACCTAATTTAAGACGTTGTCACGTCAAAAATATAAAACTTAAACCAAATCCGCGATAAAATCCATTAGTTTTATAATATTAATAGTAAAATGTGAACAGAGAAAAATTGTTCTAATATTTTGACAACAACGCATTCGGATGCCAAAACATCGAAGACGATCTATGTAATTATCGGGATGACCGCAAAGTTTAGCAAACATAACTTCTATTTAATCGGACTCGCCATCGGAGTGACTTAATAAAAAGCCAACATAAATGGTATTTAAAGGGAATTTAGGAGGAATAGTGATCTCGAGCGAAACCGGAGTCACCCGAAGCTATAATTAAGTCGCACTGATCCAAATTGCAGCTATTCATGCTTTATCGCTTACATCGTACGACACTGGTGATTAAGCGTTATTTAGGAAATCTTTCACGTGTTGTTTTAGAAAGAAATATCGTTTGCAGTGGAAATTTATTTCAGATCAGATTTTGAACACCGTATGTGTTTTCGGGAAGTTTGTTAAAGACAAAAGTATGTTGCTTTTTTGGTTGGGTATATTTGTTTTATTGAAAAAAAGGAAGAAATAAAAATTTAATGTTAAGTGCAATGTTAATGTTTCGTAATATAACAGTGTTCGTCTACAAAACTGCTCATGCTCAGCATGCGGTAATAAAACTAACCCAGGTCTTCCGCAAGGTATTTGATGATAAGCGATACGCCCTATCATGGACTCAAGCCAAAAAAGCAACAACATGAATTACAAGGCAATGCTTAGTAGTCTACTAGGCTTGCCATCCTAAGACATAAGATGCTAGTCCCATTATGTCCGGTAGTTACTCTGGCTACAATTTCCTTCAAACCCAAATACAACAGTGCATTTACGCTGCTGTTTGGCGGGAGGAATAGACATTGCGGTGTGTGACAAGACTCGATCTTACAGTGTCGTCAGGACGGTGTATGTAACTGGTGTATATCCGGATTTAAGTGAGTAAATTGGAGTCTCTTTGACGTGATTATATTTTAAAAAATTGCTGTGTCACTATATTCGCAACTTCTATGTTATACAGCAAGTGTGAATTTTTATTACTACTCTTTTTTATTGTAATAAACGGCAAGACGAGCATGTCGTTCGCCTGATAGTGAACGATACGACTGCTCGTAAACATTAGCAAAACCAAACACCTTGAATTACAAAGCAATGCTTAAGATTCCACTGCGCTCACCATCCTGAGACAAGGTGCTGATACTATATTCTTCAAACCGAAACACAATAGTGCATTTACTTTGCTATTTGGCGGGAGGAATAGATATTGCGGTGGTATCTACCCAAGCGATCTATCTCATATATCTCACATACGAGAGACCAGTAAAAACAACTAATGAAATCTTGCTTATGTATAACACGATTTTCATAACGCTAAAAGCATGATGTTGCGTGTTTTTATCCTTATTGTAGGCATAAAAAAGCGTGGCAGAATGTTAGTAAACTGTACTGACGCGGCTGCCAACATGTTCACGGTGGTTGCGGGTTTGAATCCCAGGGCACAACTCGGACTTTTCGGAGTTATATATATTATAGTCGATCACTGCGCACTTTAACGGTGAAGGAAAACATTGTGAGGAAACCTTATTACCATAGTGATTTGTAAGAATTTCTATGGTGTGTTTAGTCCGCCAACCCGCACTCCTGGTATTTCTAAGAAATGTCCACTTCCTAAAACGATTGGCAGCAGGAAACAGGTCGAACATGAAGCATTTCAAATTAATATTGTAAAATATTTTGAAAACCCTGTACGTACTGTCATTCCGGTTTCCACAAAAATAAATGAAGGTTTTGGAATGTAAAATCTTTAACAATAACCTTAAGAGGACGTGAACTTGGGTAGCAGTGACCACGTTGCCTTTAAAGGAATGAATTATAATAATTTTGAAATAAGACTATTATTTACGGATTTTATCGCGGATTTGGTTTAATTTTTACATTTTTTGAGTTCCCGACGTTTCGATTACTTTACAGCTTTCGTGGTCACGGGGCGGACTGACTATTATAATAATTTGATCGGTTTATAGTTTAAACCATGTAAATTATGCAAATTATTATAAATAAATGTTTTTCAACATCGAAGATTCAAAATACTTAATCAACTATTTGCAAAACAAAAACGCATTACAATAATTATTGTAGTGTGACGTGGCATAGTTAACACTATGTATATGTATGCTTTTAGAGAAGTGTCAGGTGAATTGATCAAGTGAGCGTGAATGGCAAAGGCGAAAATATGAGAAATAGCGAAAAATGCTGAAAGCATTCACTTTGTGTGAAACTATAATCAATGTTTAGATGTTTGAAGAATTAATATCACTACATAGTATAAAACAAAGTCACTTTCTCTGTCCCTATGTCCCGTTGTATGATTAAATCTTTAAAACTTCGCAACGGATTTTAAGGCGGGTTTTTTTAATAGTTAGTGATTCAAGAGGAAGGTTTATATGTATAATACGTACATATTATTGTACAGAAATCTATTTGTACCCGGGCGAAGCTGGGCCGGGCCGCTAGTTTCTAATAAAGAGGAATTGAACGCAATAATACAGGAAATAAAACTCAAACTGTATATGTTTTTACATTTAATAATGTTGTTAAGAAGGATAAAATGTAAATTTAAAAATCTCTTTGTACTTATAGACTGTCTCGAGCAATGAATGTATTTTTGAACAGCACTAAGTGGAAGTAACGACCTGGGAATTGAAGTCATAAACCGATTGCGTGCTATCCATACATTACTACACTAATAAGGTCTAAAATGTAATATGACGGTGATATATGAGGAACCCTTAATGACACATATAAACGCCTTTTTCTCAAAAGAGATAGGTAGAGTTGCTACCAAAACACCCACGTTTCGCCTTGTTCCGTCCAACGATATGATAGAAGGCGATCTTATCGCTATATCGGGCACAAATTCCTGACTCCTGGCTGATATTGAATAGAACAATCCAATATAATTAACTGCAGTACAACAGCGCCACCTAGAGAGTCAGTTAGTCAATCGAACCCTTACTTATGTCTATTTCTCCCGTCAAACAGCAGTTTAAATGCACTGTTGTGTTTCGGATTGAAGGACATTGTAGCCAGAGTAACTACTGGACATATTGAGACTTAACATCTTGTGTCTCAGGATGGCGAGCGCAGTGGAATACCAAGCTTTGCTTTGTAAATCAAGGTGTTGTTTGGTTTTGCTACTGTTCGTGAGCGGTCGCATCGCTTACCATCAGGCGTACGGTATGCTGGTCTCGCCATTCAATGCAATTAAAAAAATAAAAAGAAACTTAACAATCATTTGTATCGTGACTGCGAACAATAAAATCAATGTCGACTATTTAGTTTCCTAAATACTTGATAGTGATTGGAGGTCATCACTTTGGCTCGATTTCATGAAACAGATAGAAGGTTATTTTGTAGGTATGATAATTTACTCCAAATTGTACGTTTTTCTTTGTTTATTAATTTATATTTGTATAGCCTAAAGGGTAAATCCAGACTTCGACTGAAAACATATCCAGGTGGTAATTTTAATGGCTTCAGACACAATGCAACTAACAATTTTGTAAAATAGCGATTTTTTTTAACTTTTTTCCTATATTGGCATTTGGGTGATACGTACATAATTTTTCCCTTAAATAGTAATGTACACTCTTATATTTTTAAAGACGTTATGGTATGCAGGGATTTTTATTATTATTTGAGTGAAAACTGTGGATTTACCACTCAAACATGATGATGTTGAAAACATAAAAAATAAGTTTTATTTTGCTTTTGTTTTGCATTGTGTCTGAAGTTACTATAACTAACACCTGGCTTTGTTTTCTTTCGCAGTATAGATACATGCTGTATAATTTATTATACGAATAGAATTGTGAGTAAAATACCAGGCACATTTATTGTTAAAATAATAAATGTACAGCCAAAGAAAAAACACAGCTTCAATAATAGGTTGAAACAATAATAATTGTTCTTCAGATTTCCACCAGCCTTCTAAAACTGATACCGTCTTTAACTTTCTCATACTTTCTCATTTATTCTTATGCATAGGCTTTTAATAAAATAAATGAGACCATTGGTTATTGAATAAGTTTATGTAGGATTAATATAAGGGCGCAGTACTATTTTCGTGCAAATAATACTTATCTATTAACCATTTTGGAGTTGTACAACCGAAGAATCTCTTAAAGTTTCATATATCTACGACACAATACTTATTCCATTCAGATGCAGATTTATTTTATGATAAACCCAGTCAAATATATATTAAGATAAATTTCTTTTTAAACAGTTATTAATAAATCTTTTCAATGTATTGATTAATGTTACTAGTTTTATTAACCATTAGTGACTTTATTTAAGATTTTATATATTGTATACTTTTAGCTATAAGTGTATTAGAATTTAGAATTTAATTACTTTGGGTTAAGTATGTAAAAATGCGTTTTTATTAATTCATAAATAAAGTCACCATTCTAAAAACCATAAATTAAAACCTACGTTGCATTTGCAGTAATTATTCAAGACTACATTATACAGAAGGCTAAGACTATTATTATCTCCTGAGACCTAGTCATTAGAGGTTGCGTAGGACAAAGGAAATCTAGTCTTAAAGCGGATGTCCTCACATGTGCCAACGTTATTGAGGAAAACCCAGCGGATAATTGTGAAACGTGCTCGGATACCATGTAATTAGAAATTGTGGAAATTACTTCTTTGTAATGGATATCTTAGTGATACCAGGGGTTACTCTAAAACCAGACACGAAGTTCGAATGTTGGGATGCGTCGTAATATTTTTATTGTGTCAAAAAAAATCTAAAAGTCGGTATAGAGCTACTTGATTATTTCGGTGTCAAAATAATGAAATGTAGCAAGGCTTCCCAATTTGAATAAGATAATAAATACACCGAACAGCCTCATACATAGACCTGACTAAGATAGAAAAGAAAAGATGAAAGAAATAAATTATTTGTTAGTTGATAGTTCTGCACGGCTTCTTGATTATAATAACAATTATAATAAATTAGTAAAGCAAGCATATATGCTACATTTTGTATTAAAAAATTCACGTACTAAAACGGCGAAGGAAAAAATCATGAGGAAAACCGCATAACCTAGCGATTTGTATGAATTTCCATGGTATGCAAAGTCCGTCAACCAGCATTAGGCCAGCGTGGTGGACTATATGGCCTAACCACTTTCAATCGTGCTCTCTATTGTAGAGGAAGCTCGTGTCATGCAGTGGGACGTATATGGGCTAATATACCCTTTTAGAAAGCGTTTCTGTTCTGTATTGTAAGTACAATGCGACGTCTAGGCGAGTGGTAAACCTCATTAGCAATGGCTGTAATAATTTTAGCGCTATCGCCGTAACAAAGTCTCGTTCCGGTACCCCCGGGTACTTCATAGTGTTGTTTGATTGTGCTACTGTCCATGAGCGGTCGTATCGCTTATCAAAATGCTCGTCTCACCACTCACAATAAATACATACAATACAATAGTAAAAAGATAAAATTCTTGTTAGAGTCTTGTGAATAGTTCGTTGTTGCCGCTGAAGCGTAACATTTTCTGTTATCGGCTGTTGCAATGCGCCGCACTTTCACTACAGTTCGTGACTACAGAATATATCAACAGAATACTCACGGCCCTTTGAAATTACTGAAATAAAAGAAAACGATTACTTATTTCATTAGTTTGTTGGGTTAGGATTTGGATAATATCCGCCTGAAGATCTCTATCGGTGGTGGTGAGAGGCCGCCTGGTTAGTTATGTACAAAACCAATCATCTGAATTAAATATTTATGTATATTTATAAATATTTATGTATATGAATAGCCTTTCAAAACGGTTTTTATATTGCATTCCTGCCTGATGCCCAACCTTTCATCACATCTATGATCCAAGCCTTTGTTCATGGGCGGCAGGGATATTTTACCAACAGGTGACCTGTTTTCCTCGTTTCCCGGTCCTATTAAATTTTAAAAAAAGAAATAATTTTGAAAACCGAGCCAACTAATTGGATCTGGCAAATTAATGAAGGAAAGAATAGGTTTTTTTTCTGTATCAGCCCGTATACGTCCCACCGCAGGGCACGGGCCTCCTCTACAATCGAGAGTCCGATTGAGAGTAATTAGGCCATATAGTCCACCGGTTTTTTTTTTTAATATTCGTTTATTAAAAAATATTCGTGTTTTAAAGTGGGCTAAAAATAAACATTTTTATTTTCCATCCATTAAAGAGCTACAGAACAAAATCAGCGTTTCATTGGCCTCTATATTATGCATCCATTCATGCGTTTGAATCACACACGCATCCACTTCGGAAATTGTATTAGTAGAATTTGGACGAAATAGTATTCAATATTTTTATATTGCATAGGACTGACAAACGAGCAAACAGTTCACCTTATGGTAATTCTTACCGCCCATGAACATAACGTTTGGATCATAGATTTGTTATTCGCCTCATCAAAACGAGAGGGGAGCGGACAGGAATAAGGGTGGAAAGAGGAAAGATCGACCGAGCGTAACGACATCTAAGATGTGTATCTGTCTGTATCAGCCCATATACGTCCCACTGCAGTGCACGGGCCTACTCTACAATCGACAGTACGATTGAGAGTGGTTAGGCCATATAGTCCACCACGCTGGCCTAGTGCGGGTTGGCGGACTTACATACCATAGAATTTTTTATAAATCGCTATGGTATGCAGGTTTCCTCACGATGTTTTCCTTCACAGTTTTAGTGCGTGGTGATTGACTATCAATACACACATGACTCCGAAAAGTCAGAGGTGTGCCCTGGGATTCGAACCCGCGACCACCGTGACCATGTTGGCAGTCGCGTCTAGTCCGTTTACCAGGCCACTACGCACATCTAAGATGTGGCCTCACGTCAATGTCCTGTGAGTCAGTGGTACCACAACGGGCGAACCTGCCCGTTCATGCTGAGTCATGACTGACAATAATAAGTCTCTACCACTTACCACGTTACGTGGACATTATTTATTTCCAACTCCGCCTATTAATTTAACTTTCTGATTAATTTCGTTGCGGGTTAAAGACAAGTTAGACATTCCCGGAGACTCGCCGAGCTTCAATGCTTGGTGTCATTACATTGCGTGCCACTGTTGATGGCTTACAGGAGTTGCAGTGGCGGGTTTGAGGGCGGGACAGTCTCACAGTCTCTACCACTTACGACTTGTAGGATCATAAACATAGTCCTGACACCATACTGGGTTAAATTATCTTCTGTCATACCTCGTGGGTATCAACAATGATGAGATATTTTGGCTTTTACAACAGAAATAAATGACAGCCTCTGTGACTAATTAGCTTTGAAACTAGAGGCGAAACTGCCTTGGTGTAGTTTTACTACGGTACAATTACCAAGCTGAGGTCTCGAATTTGAATCCCGGATCGGGCAAGGTGATGTTGGATTGTTCTATACATTATCAACCAGTAGACAAAAAATCATGCCCGATATGACGATAGGCTCACCCCCTGTCACATCGTGGGACGGAATACACAAAGCGAAACGTAGGTGTACAGGCTGGTACCAGACCTTTTCAGAAAAGCTGTGAGTTTTGTATGTAGACCATTTATCGATAGATTAAGTTATATTTCTGGAAAGTATATAGTGATAAAAAATAATCAGAAAGGAAAACAAATACATGGCGTAGGAAACAAGTAATTGCCCATTTGCCTCCGTAGTAAAGTGGGTGACAAAATATTGAGTTGAAAGGTATTATCCTCCGATATAATGTAATGAGAAGCCAGATGTTAAGCACCACGGGTTAAATAATTACATGGATCTGTAGTGCGAGCTGCTAAATTTGTCATTGATTTTAAAAGTAAAAAGAATGAACAAAATAATCGTGTCTATCTTTAAGCCTTGGACTAAAGTTAATCCTTCGTTTATCTGAATTATTAATAAGGCCCTTTAAGTATTAAAAAGGTAAAGGCTGTTGACATCGCCAGAGATAATCCGGATCAACAAGTTCTCAGACAACAAATAATACAAACAGTAAAAATCAAAAGTGACCTCGCATCGCAAAACTGGGTAAGCGCAGCGTCGGCCGTCCGGCGGAAGATGGGTCAATGACATTGTCAAAGTCGCAGGCCGAACCTGAAATGCGACTGACAAAAGCAAAGAAAAGGGGCATAATATTCTCATATTATGAGGCCTTTACCCAGCTGTGAAAAACGGTGAAGGAAAACATCGTGAGGAAACCTGCATATCATAGCGTTTATAAAAATTTCTATGGTATGTAAGTCCGCCAACCCGCACTAGGCCAGCGTGGTGGACTATATGGCCTAACCACTCTCAATCGAACTCTTGATTGTAGAGTAGGCCCGTGCCCTGCAGTGGGACGTATATGGGCTGATACAATACAATACAATATCCAGCAGTGGGACCCTACAGGCTGTGGATGATGACCTCGCATCTGCAGTCACAACGGACCAAACACTCCATTCAATCGACATTGAGGGATTTTTTTATATTTCCTCAATCGTCTTTATTTTAATATTAAAAACCAAAGGCACTAAAATTAAGATTATTTGTTGTGTACTTTTTGAGAGGTCAAATCTATATTTATACATAATATAAACCGATCGATGTCTATATATGGAATATAAACGAGAAAAACTAATATGGGGGCACTATATTAACGGAATAGAACCCAAAATATTTTTTTTTTAGAATTTTTGCGTGTTTGTCTGTGCGGTTGTGCGCGATAAATGAAGAAATGGCGTAACGGACAAAAATTAACACTTAGGCTACTTTTTAATACTAAAAATATATTTTATTTATTTTTGCAAATTAATAATAACGTCTTCGTGGACGCGAGTCACTAATATCTTACAATATTTTTAATATCACAATAATTAGCCAAATTTCGAATATCAAAAAATATACACAGAATTATTAAATTACAATTATTCATATGCAAATCATCGATATAAATATTTTCAGTATTTTAAATTACACATTTTCATGTATAACTATATTTAAGTAAATACTCATTAACCTTAGGGAATATCATTTCACCAGCATACTGACTGTAAGTCACATCCAAATGGTTCCAAAGGGGATCCTTCACTAACACTGCTTCTAAAACTTTAGGCAATTTACTATTTAACCATTGAATGTCTGTAACATCCACCATCCCATCATTCCTACCATAAATGGTAACCACTGGCACTGAAACTGCAGTCAAATTGTACAACGGTGGGTTCTTAGATCCATAAACCTGCAAGTTTCGGTCCTTACCGTAGTCAAACTTGCGAAACTCATAAGAGGACATAGCTTGGCCATACCACGCCATGTTGTGCAATGATGTACCAGCAGGAAAGTGGCCAAACATTGTACTGGTAGTCTCGTTACTCATTGATCCTGTATGATGCTCATACACAGAATCAAGCACATTTAATGCAGCAACACAAACTTTTTGCGTAACGTAATTTAAATGGCAGAATAACGCTGGGAACTCCTGGACGAAGGAGCCTTTAGCGAACACTTCAATTACTCCAGAGGACTTTAACAACCATTTAAATTTATCTATAGATGTTGTTAGTAGCTTGTATACTACTGATTTAGTATTCCCAAGCCTCGCAGCTGGTGCTAGAGCAATCATCAGCTGAGTTTTGCCACAATATTCTGGTCTTTCGGAGCACATGATGAAGTAGATGCCAGCGCCTTGCGAGTACCCGATGTAGTTAAGTTTTTCTGCGCCAGTATAGTGTAGAATATGATCCAACAAGGCTGGTAAATCATACCGTCCCATTTCTTCCAAGGTGAATTCCCAGAAGGCAGGATCTTCGGGTTGGAGATGTGTGTGGACGCGGCCATAGTAGTTGCCTCTGACGTTGCCTACCCAGAGATCGTGGCCAGCATTAGCCAGCAAATACGCGAGTCCTGCATTAGGACCGGCGTCTGCAAATGCATCAGCGCTCTGAAGCAATCCATGCATTAGAAGCGCAGGAGGTCCATGCAGTCTTCTACTTTTTCTCCCCGTGGCTATACGGAATAATGTTATCAAATACCCGTCCTCGGTCACAACAGTATGCTCTTCTGAATCGTAGCCGTAGTAACTCGCCAGTTCTGTGAAGTTCAGCAGTGAGGTCTTCGTATATCCTAGTGCCAACTTCGTCTGCTTCTCGAATGGTAATTGGGTTGACCACAACGCGAGCCATATGACTATTGGTGATATCAGCAGAACGTTGTACGTGTGAGGCCCTTTTGAGTACATAATAACAACTGGCTTCAACCGGCTCCAATATAAAAATACAACAAGATATGTAGCCGCGCGCGTCGAAATGATTTCAAGTTTTCAATAGCAAGTTCATGCGTATTTTTATTTTTGTGCGTGCGAGTGCTTGGTCAAGGTTTAATGTAAATAAAAAGGTCTCTTTTGCTTTTTTTGGCTTCTTGTTAAGGTGTCCTGGGTGTCCACGATATTGCAAATTAAGTTTATTTTGCATATAACTGTCAAGTCTTGTTGAGAAGTTCAGTGTCCAGTGACTCATGATGTGGTTACGATTCGAGTTTACGGCGTTTACGAACACCGTGAACATGTTGGCAGCATTTGGTAGTCTTTAGTCTACCACCTGGGCTAATAGTTAAATTGATTCTAACAACTAGATTGTTAATATTTTCAAGCATTATGTTTCAGATGAAATTTAATGACTGCTGTTTTATTAAATGTTTACAATTGGTAATGCTTTTTTTACTGTTCGTAACGCGGATGTTACAATAAAGAGATTAAAAATAAAATAATACAACTCCCATGCATACGAGTATACATTCAAACGACATTGACATTTTGGAATGATTTCCGCAATTTTCTTCTTAGGTCTTGTCCTTACACTTACGATATAAATAAATGAGGTTCATTTTTACTATCAGGTTTTGTCTGATATTTGACATGGGAATTTAACCCAGAATCTCATGGCTCATAATCCACGTATATATAGGACACTGTCCCGCCCTCACACCCACCAATGTATCTCCTGTAAGCCAGGATCAACAGAGGCACGCAATGCAAATACCCACGCACACACACATATGTACAATGAAGTTGTGATGTAATAGAATAGTTTTTGTTTCTTTTTTTATATTTTTTGCTTGTATTTAGGTTTATTTTGAAATGTCATGTTGTTTCTTCATTGTATTTTTACTATTAAAATTACTGACTATTAAATAAGTAACTCCGACTGATCGTCCGCGCGTCTCTTGGGCTTCCCATTGAAAATCAGCTCAAATTGTAGTATTGCATATGCAGTACTGCAGCAGAAAGCTGAATGGGAGGTTCCCTTGCTGGCGCAATATTTATAATTCATAATAATTAATTTTATATTTATAATTCTGTTCTTAGTGTATTTCGTTTATTTGTTTTGTATTCTTTTGGTTTTTATTTTTTGTAATTTATTTTGTTATTGTGCTAGCAATAAATAAATATTTCTTTCTTTCTTTTCTTTCTTTCAATGTAATTACGTCGAGAATTGAAGCTCGGTGAGTCTCCGAGAATGTCTAACTTGTCTTTAACCCGCAACGAAATTAATCAGAAATTTACACTAATAGGAGGAGTTGGAAATAAGTTATAGTCTTCTTTCCTCGGTGCAATACGTATCGTATGTTATTCACGTATGTATTATTGGTAATTTCCAGTACTCTCATTAGAGAGCTCAATGAGATTTCTAGGAGTAACTCGAGCGTTTCAGATATATCTATATATCTAGAGAAGGATCCTCGAATCCTATTGAGCACTACACCATGTATGAGCTCTTTATGCAAGGATGTGAGTCCAAGACAACCCGTCAGATTAGTAAAAAAAATCTCGGAAAGCTTGGCAGGTGGGTTGTCTGCACAGGACTTAGTAACTCTCATAATGGTTTCTTAGATTTACGCGAATGTTACACATTGAAATACCGGCCCGTGACCACGAAAGCTGTAAAGTAATCGAAACGTCGGGAACTCAAAAAATTTAAAAACTAAATCAAATCCGCGATAAAATCCGTAAATAATAGTTTTATTTCAATTAGTAACTCTCGCTAAGATGGTGCTGCCCTCCATCAAGCTAGCATTTGAGTATACCATGTCTAAAATGGGTGATACATCATCGGTCTGTTTCCAGAGTTTAATACTTGACCAGCTGTGCACCGACAAGCAGGCTTTTTTTTATTGCAGTGAATGGCGAGATGAGCAAGCCGTTCGCCTGATGCTAAGCGATACGACTGGGGCCCTACTACATTCATCCGAAACCAAGTTCGAAACTTCGGACGATCGAAGTTTTTTATACGATACGAATGTATCTACTCCGTAAAAGTTCGAATTTGTATAACGTACATCGTAACCATAAGTCAATGGTTACAACCATAATTCAATAAGGATCATATAAACTCATTTGCAAAAAAAACGGGCACCTAAGCAATGAACCATTTCAAATGTTACTATTGGTTTGTTTGATAATTATAGGTAGTTTAACTTTCACAATTTTTTAAATTAATAAGCAAATAATCGTTTTCGTCAGTATTATCATAAAATTTTGATAAAATTTATGGGTTTTAATGCTAAAGTTCACTAGTAGTGTATGCTCGCTAGTAGTGCATATGCTCGTGAAGTAAAAGTTAACAAAGATTTTTGTTTGTTTTTTCTTTAATAAAGTAAAAGCAGATAAATGTTTAGTATCGAGTGTGACCCCCTCTAGCTGAAATCACAGCTTGAATTCGTCTGGGTATGCTAGCGAGGATATCCCGGATACTTGCTTGCGGAATACGTTCCCACTCCGCGGTAATCACATTCTTCAGCTCTCTGATGGTCTGCGGAGCCGGTTGTACTGATCTCACGCATCGTTTCAGAACGTCCCAGACATGCTCTATAGGATTGAGGTCGGGACTTCGAGCTGGCCAATCCAAACGACGAATGCCGACCTCTTGCACATACGCTTCCACATCGCCAGACCGGTGGGCGCGAGCGTTGTCGTCCATAAAAATTGAGTCTTCGCCTAAAGCGGCCAATGCGGGTTGTGCATGAGGAATTAGAACTTCCGTTATGTATCGATGTCCAGTCAGTGAGCCGTTTTCAATGAAGACTAACTCTGTACGATCCATTGAATTTATTCCTGCCCAAAACATAACAGAGCCCCCACCATAAGGTGTGATTTCTTCAAAACAAGCCTCTGCAAAGCGTTCTCCTCGTCTTCGTAGCACTCGCCGACGTCGATCTTCACCGAACAGAGATATCCTGGCTTCATCGGAGAACAATACCCTATTCCAGTCTTCTTGAGTCCATGACTCACAATTTCGAGCAAACCTAAGCCTGGCAACTCTGTGCTCACGGAGTAACTTAGGGCCGCGGGCCGGGCGATGACTGCGTATATTGGCTGCGAGAAGCCTCCTCCTGACCGTCCATAGACTAATATGCACATTTCTTACTTCTTCGAGGTTGTTCTTAAGGTCCACATACGAAGACTTGCGATTTCTCAATGCGCGACTCACAAGAAAACGATCATCCCGTGGTTGGGTACATGGTTTTCTTCCAGAACCAGGCTCAATCCTGTAGAGCATGTCTGGGACGTTTTGAAACGACGCGTGAGATCAGTACAACCGGCTCCGCAGACCATCAGAGAGCTAAAGAATGTGATTACCGCGGAGTGGGAACGTATTCCGCTAGCAAGTATCCGGGATATACTCGCTAGCATAACCAGACGAATTCAAGCTGTGATTTCAGCTAGAGGGGGTCACACTCGATACTAAACATTTATCTGCTTTTACTTTATTAAAGAAAAAACAAACAAAAATCTTTGTTAACTTTTACTTCACGAGCATATGCACTACTAGCGAGCATACACTACTAGTGAACTTTAGCATTAAAACCCATAAATTTTATCAAAATTTTATGATAATACTGACGAAAACGATTATTTAATTATTAATTTACAAAATTGTGAAAGTTAAACTACCTATAATTATCAAACAAACTATTATATTTTAATTATTAAACCATTATGGTAATAAGACTCTTAACAAACTTATTTTTAAAGTAAATTAACTGCATACTATGGCGATTGGTATGAATATCTATAATAATGAAATGAAATGAAATGAAATGAAAATAATTTATTGAATTCATTAAAATGTTCAACATCATTTAGATTGTCATTTATAGTATATAATGTCCACCAACCCGCACTAGGCCAGCGTGGTGGACTATATGGCCTAACCCCGCTCAATGGTACTCTCGATTGTAGAGGAGGCCCGTACCCTGCAGTGGATCCGGGCTGATACAGATACAGTGAATGGACACAATTAAAATCCTCGCAAAGAGACGAATATTTGTGGGGCCCACAAGTATTACTTTCGTTTTGTATAGACTATAGTGTCTCGTAGTGTCCGAAACACACGACACGCGAATTTATTTTAATTTGGAGACTAGAGTCAGCAGTATAGGTACACCTAGTGCTAACTGATATAACCGCTCATGATCAATAGCAAAACCAAACAACATAATGAAATAAAGCAATGCTTGGCATTCAAAAGTGGTAGCCATCCTGGGACATAAGATGTTATGTCTCAATATGTCGAGTATTTACTCGGGCCACAAAGTCCTGCAACCTGGAACGCAACAGTGCATTTACACTGCTGTGTTATGTGTTCCGTCCCAG
Source organism: Hyles vespertilio (assembly GCA_009982885.2). Taxonomy (NCBI): domain Eukaryota; kingdom Metazoa; phylum Arthropoda; class Insecta; order Lepidoptera; family Sphingidae; genus Hyles; species Hyles vespertilio. The sequence goes on along the minus strand of CM042823.1, from coordinate 5,673,513 downwards.
GATGTGATAGGGGGCGACCCTATCGCTATATCGGGCACAAATTTCTAACTTCGGACTGATAATGAATTGAAAAATCCATTATCACTTTTCCCGGATTTGAACCCAAGACCCAGTAGCGTCAACAGTACAACTACGCAACCGAGGTAGTCTTTTTCAATTCAATAGTAATTTAAATTCAGTATCATAAAAATACCTGGGAACATGTAGCTCGTTAAATATTTTAATTGTAATTAAAATGCAGAAAAAAACGACAAACTATTTTTAATGAATCACTGAATTATCTAAATTATAAATAAAAAACACCAATTACAAAACCAACCTGTTTAATTTCCTGCTCTTAATTTTATTCCATAAGGCTAGACACATTTAATACTAAAATACTGGACACCTCAAACGAAATATTTGTGACAAAAAACAGCCCATTACCCAATGTTCTTGTCTCTTTCACTCATACGCAGTCTCACTATCTTCCCTCTCTTTCCACTGGTTCCCCAGCGCCCGATACTCAGATATCTTTGATATGTCTAAAGTATATTATATCAATGTCTACAAATGATTTAAATGTACAAACTATGATTTGCATCTCATTAAATTAAAATTGCATAGTAATGTAGCATTCGCTTGAACTTGACTGAAAAGGTTATATTTCGTCGGAACCAGTTTTGATGATTTTCTCGGCAATAATTTACACTCGAGTTCAACGTTCTGATTATGTACATACGTACCTAATAAAATTAGATTTTTGTTATTAAAAATATTGGAATTTTATTTCACTATAAAAACATATCCTCGAATGTAATGCAAAATGAAAATGAGCAACCCAAAACTTACCAAAATTTTCAAGCTTGTAAGTATAAAAACATTATTAAAAAATATTGAACGTTTTAAAAACTTAATATATATTAGTATAATATTTACAACTATAATTGAATTCGTTTAAAACTCTTCCTATTCCGCCAGTGCCCATAATATCACAAAACAGCTTTAAAACATCTTATTTTATACAATAATATTTATCCTTAATTATTCACAATCTACCATATTTACATTATTTAAATTAAATTGCTTTCAATATAACTAACAACTCACCATTATTCGAACAGTTCATAGTTTAAAGTCCATTTATTTAACACATCCTATGTGTAATTATATTTAAGCAAATACTCGTTTATCTTAGGGAATATCATTTCGCCAGTATACTGACTGTACGTCACATCTAGATGATTCCATAAGGGGTCTTTCACTACCACTGCTTCTAACACATTAGGTAGTTTGCTTAACAACCATTTAACATCTTTAGTGTCCACCAAACCATCGTTTCTACCGTATATAGCGACCACTGGCACTGAAACTGCAGTCAAATTGTATTCTGGAGGCTCTACACTCCCATAACGTTTCATATTTTGCTCTTTCCCATAATCAAACTTGAGGTATCTTTCACTGCCCATAGCTTGGCCGTACCAGGCCATATTGTGTAATGAAGTACCAGCAGGAAAATGGCCAAACAGTGTCCTGGTGGTCTCGTTGGTCATAGATCCTGGGTGATGAGAGTGCACGGAGTCAAATATATTGATACCAGTCACACACAAGTTTTCCGTGAAGTGATTCAGTTGGCAGAAGAACGCTGACAACTCCTGGCTTAGAGAACCTAGAGAGAAAAGTTCTACCACTCCAGAGGACTTAAATAGCCATTCGAATTGACTTATGGATTGCGTTAATGTTCTGTAAAGCACGGATTTGGTGTTGACTTGCCTCGCAGCGGGAGCTAAAGCAATCATCACTTTAGCTTTGTCACAGAACTGTGGTCTTTCGGAACACATGATGAAGTAAGTGCCGGCTCCTTGCGAGAACCCGATGTAGTTGAGTTTATCAGCGCCTGTTTGGCTTAGAACATGGTCCAAGATTGCTGGTATATCGTATCGTCCCATCTCGTCTACTGAAAAGTCCCAGAAGGCAGGGTCTTCGGGCCGCAAATGTGTGTGTGCACGGGAGTAGTAGTTTCCTCGGACGTTGCCCACCCAGAGGTCTTGTCCAGCATCAGCTAACATATACGCGAGGCCTGCAGCGGGTCCAGCGTCTGCAAAGGAGTCAGCACTTTGGAGCAGTCCATGCATGAGTAGGGTTGGAGGTCTACGGACGCCTCTCTTCCTCCTCTTCGCACCCAGTCGAAACAAAGTCAACAAATATCCATCTTCAGTGACGACTGTATGTTCTTCTGATTCGTAGCCATAGTTATTGGCCAGTTCTGTGAAATTTAGCAGTGAGGTCTTCGGATATCCCAAGGACAGCTTTGTTTCCTTCTGGATCGCCAGTGGATGGGACCGCAAAGCTAGCCACACAAACAGCGTCGATATAAACAGCACATTGAACGCGTAATGCCCTTTGGAGGACATGATTTCTACTGGCGCGCGATCGACTTCAACAAATATAAATGCGTGTCGCGTATCGTTCGTCAAAATTTTCAATATCAAGGTCCGCACGCGACTGCCTTCCGAGGAGGTTTTACGCGAAATAGGGGTTTCAATTGTCCACTCTGGTTGGTTTAGTTTTCTTTTTTTGGGTGCTCAGTCAGTCGTGGCCATGCGTTGCGTCGTCGATTGTAAATTGTAATGCAAATAGCGCGTAACTCATTAACAAGCGGTTAGCGGGTGGCGTGGTACATATCGCCGATTGTAATAGTCTTTTTAAATGTTTTCTACAATTAAATTGCTTCCTTGGTCTCAATAGAGTGATAGTAAGGTTGTTTATTGATTGACTTCAACTAGTATGACTGATTTTCCGTAGTTATATCGTTGAATGTTTTATACCAGAATATTTGCTAAAAATATCATATTATTACATTTGCGACTCCTATCAAATGGTAGAAATTACCATAAACATTTAGATACTATAACATACATAGGCACATAACATACATAAACTCACGCTGTTTTCCCGAAGAGGTAGGCAGAAGTGCTACTACGACACTCATTTTTCACCTTGTGAGTTCCATCCCATGATGTGTTAGGGGGTTAGCCTATCGCCATATCGGGCCCAAATTCCTGACTCTGGGCTGATAATGAATAGAAAAATCCAATATCATTTTGCCCAACCCGGGATTCGAACCCGAGACCTCAGCTTTGCAATCATACCGTAGTGAAACTGCGCCGCCAGTATAAACTACTAGCGTTCCGACTGGCTTCGCCCGAATGCAGATAAATTTTGAGTGTAGTCCTAGTATACCTTAAACACGATAATACTTAAAAAATTGTTTCTCGTAATTTTTCAAGTATTACCGTTTTTGGGTCATAAATAAATAATTTTGCTAAAATAAAAAGTAAAACCCTTGCATATTATTGTGTCTTTAAAAAGGAAGAGGATTTATTCATTTTAGGAAGAACTAAGTATGTACTAGTTACCGTCCATACATGAGCAAAGGTAAATTTCCAAAAAAAAACTTCGCTTATTTTTTCGATTTTCTTATATGCGTTATGTCTGAAGTCATTTCAACTACCACCTGGCTTCGTTTTCGGTCGTAGGCTGAAAATATGTATACAACATTCTGTTTTTATATTATAACGCTCTTGGCCTATAATATAAACAGCTTGTGGAAAATTTATCGAGTACAAAGTGCCCAACAACAAAGTCACATATTTGTTCGTACAAATAAAGTAGACAATCGCAAATACGGACATCGCAAACAAATGTATCGATAATGATGTAGCAATCGTGTATACGGTTGATGAACTGGGGCTAATTAAATAATTCAATACATTTTAATGTATGTTTCGATGCCAGTTTCAATATTTTAAAATGAGGCGTTTATTTTCAATTATTGGCTGTTTAATTCTGTGGACTATTAATTTCAAGGTTTGCTCTTCGAACTGGCAATTATTCAAGTGGCAGACCATTCTAGAAGATAAAAAGGATTTGAGAAGACCTGAAGCAAATGCTCATATTGGACCGAACTAACATTTGTCTCTGTGCCGAGATAGAACCCGCGTCATCTTTTTCACGGTTCACGGCTGGCCAACAGACGTAGCCCGTAGGATAAGCAAGTTGAAATGGCAGTGGACCGGGCACATAGCACAAAGAACTGATGGCCGTTGGGGACGAAAGGTTCTTGAGTAGAGGCCACGCACAAGCAAATTAAGCGTCGGACGTTCGCCTACAAGGTGGACGGACGACCTGGTTAAAGAAGTCGTTGGATGCAGACCGCTTCCAACAGTCGATGTGGAGATCCTTGATGGAAGCCTATGTTCAATAGTGTACTTTCTGAAGAGAGACTATCATTGTGAATGTGTAAAACAGTCAAATATATTATATACCTAGTACCGGGCGAAAAAGAAAAAACTCAGCCGGAAGGAAGACACTGGAACCAATCGGGATTACGCCTACTGTTCTTTATTGTAACAGCCCATAAACGTCCCACTAAAAAGCAAGGGCCTCTACAATCTAGAGTACATAAAGTCCACCACGCTGGCCTAGAGCGGGTTGGCGGACTTAACATACCATAGAAATTCTAATAAATCGCTATGTACATACAAGATATTTTCCTTACCGTTATACTGCGTTGTGATTGACTATATTTAATACACACATATGTAATTCCGAAAAGTCAGAGGTTTGCCCTGGGATTCAGACCCGTGACCACCATGAACATTTTGCCAGCCAGCCGCGTCTAGTTCGTTTTACTAACTGGCCACCATGCACTTAAGCCAAGAATCCACCTAAGTAGAAGAAAAAACAGTAGTATAGGACACTAAACTCCCTTAATATTCAAGGTAATCGGCTACCCAAGATACTTAAATAAGGAAGCAAAATATAAAAATAAATGCGTTGATAAACAACGTGGCCCTTAATAAATATAGTAATTAAAGTCCAGGGTCGACATTTAATACAGTAATGGCGGATACGACCTCACGACACTGAACTTGACTGTATGATTATAATTACACGCCGCCATCTTGAATTATCTATGAAATAATGTGTACATATTACTCGTGATATTACTTACTTCGTTTGAAGGAGTTGTGTTCGAAATGTTTGCATTTTCTGCTGTTATTAGGAATGGATTCTTCTGGTACATATACATATCTGTCAAGGTTTTATTGTACATAAAGGTAGAGAGGCTATCATGAACCAAGCACGAGTGACGTAATTCAAAAGCGAAAGTTATATGCCTATGTCTTATATCTTTCTTAAGCATAAAAAGAGATAAATTTTAAACTACTTTTCAGTACTTAAGCCAGCTTAAGTCCATATGCGTATAGCATATGGACTTAAGCTGCTATCCCCAAAAGGTTAGTCTAAAGTAAATAAAATAAATAAATAAATAACACCCAACAGTGGACTATAGTGTACATATGTCCATAATCCTGACCCCACACTAAGATCGGGTCTTGTGTCGTGGGTAATTGGGTATCAGAAACTACGAGAGACTTTTCGATCTCACAAATACCCAGACCCGAAACAAATATTTGTGGGCCGCACAAACATTTCTCTCGGTGCGGGAATCGAACCCGCGGCCTCTTATTTCACAACCGGCGCGGTGTTTCAATTATGCCGAAATAGTGGTCATTTGTTTGCTTCCCAGGACAATTTAACTTTTAAGTCATGTGTGTGTCTGACGAGCTGCAAAACGGAGGCTGTAAGGTCAAGTCAAGTGCTAGTCCACCACCATATCGTCAATCTATTGATAGGATAACCCTACTTACAATTTTTTGCAAAGATACTGTTCTAGAATAAATCAATGAATTTTTCCAATGAAATCCTAAGTGTGAACCCTAGAACCTCACATTTCCCACTTTCTTCCATTGCCACTAGACCAATTTCTACTAACGCTGAAAAATAGATTTTCGTATGCTGTCAATCGACTACACCCTTTGACTTATTCCGTTTCAAATCAGACGAAGTGATATCAATGTTTTGAAATCTTCCTTCCCATTCCCCTCCCCTCTCCCTCAATATACAAAGGTCAGCAACACACCCACAATATTCAAGCATTGTGGGTGTTATTGCCACACCTTGACTGTAAAAAACATAATATACCCTATATGACGTGTAATAGAGGAACTAAGTTTTAATTTAATAAGTAATGTGTAGTCACAGAGTACATTTTACATAATAAGATGTGTAGTTTTGGTTAGGAATACGATGGTAGAAGTATGGTGATATTAAGCTACATATTCGCTGCGAGTCAAGCAAAATACTTTAAGATAAAATAAAAATTACATCAAACTTCAAAAAATATATCTGGGTAATTAAAAATTACAAAATTGTATTTATTAAATCGTATAGAAATCTGTCTAATTTGTATTAACCCGTGACGCGAAACTCATAAGTTACCGTACTGTTTCAGTCCACAATCGCGAACTCTTGAGCAAAAATACCATTTAAACTAGAAAATTCAATGATAATGCTTTCTGCAAAGATGTGTTTAATGTATTCAGTGCTAATACCCACACGAGTCTGAAAATTTAAAAGCGTATCCTGGGAAGCAAACAAACAACCACTATTTCGGCACAATTATATTGAGAACTGGAGAGATATGTCCAATAGAGCTTTTTGCCGTTCTTCTCTGGGGAAAACGGCCTTGTGAACCGGCTGGGAGAGAATAAAAGTGACTTAATCTAAATAATGCATAACACTTTAAAGATTCAATAAATTACTTTCATTTTCTTTTTCATAAGAATGTTTTATTGGCTTTACAAAACAATGTTTTATCGATGCTCCTCAGAAACAACTTCAAACACGACAAAAACTTGTCTTCATTAACTTGGAAGAAAAAACCTCGATTATATTCAATATCTATAGTCAATTAGTTAATTTAATGGTTGCCATGCGTATCATATATGTATTCAGCAGTCGGTTGTTAAATGTGATTATATACATATGTATAAACTATAAGTTCACATTAAAACATAGTAATTACGTTTGAATAATATAAAACAATGTGAAGTATAACTTTTAATTACTTAATATACTTCTCGACACTTATATTGCGCACTGCATACACCAATAGGTAAAAGGCGTGAATTTATAAACATAGGGTTGTCTGTACGTTTTGTGTCTTAATTTTTACACACTTTACTACTTTACTTCTAAAAAAAGGAAGAGAATAAGATCCGAAATTAAAACTCACATATTTATTTTAACCTATTTTATCTCTTTATTGTACATACATTTAAACAATAAAATAAATAAAACAAAAACAATTATAGCTATATTGAAAGTAAGTACAATGGGCGACCTTATTGCACTAGGGCCTAGGCAATCTCTTACAACCTGACCTTACTTTTGATTGGAGGTAAGAAAAAGGAGAGAGAAACAGTAGTCATTGGTGTATACCGACAAAAATATATAAGTACATAACAATATTACTAATTGATAAATAATAAAATATACACAAACTAATACATCATACATACATGCAAACTGTATCTGTATCTGTATCAGCCCATATACGTCCCACTGCAGGGCACGGGCCTGCTCTACAATCGAGAGTACGATTGAGAGTGGTTAGGCCATATAGTCCACCACGCTGGCCTAGTGCGGGTTGGCGGACTTACATACCATAGAAATTTTTATAAATCGCTATGGTATGCAGGTTTCCTCACGTTGTTTTCCTTCACCGTTTTAGTGCGTGGTGATTGATTATCAATACACACATGACTCCAAAAAGTCAGAGGTGTGCCCTGGGATTCGAACCCGCGACCACCGTGAACATGTAGGCAGCCGCGTCTTGTCCGTTAACCAACAGGCCACCACGCACTTCATACATGACATACATATTAAATAAAAATATACACATATAAATAACAGAAAATGGAATAGCAAATGCACAGCAATATATACCTTTCTTTTCTAATCTAGATGGCCAGGGTGTTCAGTACGCATTGATATAACACGAGAAACGCAACTCGGCGATTCCCTAGGGGCCTCTAATTTGTTGTTAACCCGAAACAAAACTAATCAGAAAGAAAATAAATACCAGTTGGAAACGAGTAATCGTACCGACGTATATAAACTCATTTGCAAAAAAAACGGGCACCTAAGCAATGAACCATTTCAAATGTTACTATTGGTTTGTTTGATAATTATAGGTAGTTTTACGTTCACAATTTTGTAAATTAATAATCGTTTTCGTCAGTATTATCATACAATTTTGATAAAATTTATGGGTTTTAATGCTAAAGTTCACTAGTAGTGTATGCTCGCTAGTAGTGCATATGCTCGTGAAGTAAAAGTTAACAAAGATTTTTGTTTGTTTTTTCTTTAATAAAGTAAAAGCAGATAAATGTTTAGTATCGAGTGTGACCCCCTCTAGCTGAAGTCACAGCTTGAATTCGTCTGGGTATGCTAGCGAGGATATCCCGGATACTTGCTTGTGGAATAGGTTCCCACTCCGTGGTAATCACATTCTTCAGCTCTCTGATGGTCTGCGGAGCCGGTTGTACTGATCTCACGCGTCGTTTCAGAACGTCCCAGACATGCTCTACAGGATTGAGCCTGGTTCTGGAAGAAAAACATGTACCCAACCACGGGATGATCGTTTTCTTGTGAGTCGCGCATTGAGAAATCGCAAGTCTTCGTATGTGGACCTTAAGAACAACCTCGAAGAAGTAAGAAATGTGCATATTAGTCTATGGACGGTCAGGAGGAGGCTTCTCGCGGCCAATATACGCAGTCATCGCCCGGCCCGCGGCCCTAAGTTACTCCGTGAGCACAGAGTTGCCAAGCTTAGGTTTGCTCGAAATTGTGAGTCATGGACTCAAGAAGACTGGAATAGGGTATTGTTCTCCGATGAAGCCAGGATATCTCTGTTCGGTGAAGATCGACGTCGGCGAGTGCTACGAAGACGAGGAGAACGCTTTGCAGAGGCTTGTTTTGAAGAAATCACACCTTATGGTGGGGGCTCTGTTATGTTTTGGGCAGGAATAAATTCAATGGATCGTACAGAGTTAGTCTTCATTGAAAACGGCTCACTGACTGGACATCGATACATAACGGAAGTTCTAATTCCTCATGCACAACCCGCATTGGCCGCTTTAGGCGAAGACTCAATTTTTATGGACGACAACGCTCGCGCCCACCGGTCTGGCGATGTGGAAGCGTATGTGCAAGAGGTCGGCATTCGTCGTTTGGATTGGCCAGCTCGAAGTTCCGACCTCAATCCTATAGAGCATGTCTGGGACGTTTTGAAACGATGCGTGAGATCAGTACAACCGGCTCCGCAGACCATCAGAGAGCTGAAGAATGTGATTACCGCGGAGTGGGAACGTATTCCGCAAGCAAGTATCCGGGATATACTCGCTAGCATAACCAGACGAATTCAAGCTGTGATTTCAGCTAGAGGGGGTCACACTCGATACTAAACATTTATCTGCTTTTACTTTATTAAAGAAAAAACAAACAAAAATCTTTGTTAACTTTTACTTCACGAGCATATGCACTACTAGCGAGCATACACTACTAGTGAACTTTAGCATTAAAACCCATAAATTTTATCAAAATTTTATGATAATACTGACGAAAACGATTATTTGCTTATTAATTTACAAAATTGTGAAAGTTAAACTACCTATAATTATCAAACAAACCAATAGTAACATTTGAAATGGTTCATTGCTTAGGTGCCCGTTTTTTTTTTTTGCAAATTAGTTTATATAGTTACAATTTGGACTGTGTGTTTCCATACATACATATACTCGTATACACTCACGCCATTTTCCCAGAAGGGTTGGCAGGACCACCTTCATTTTACTATATATGTTCCGTCTCACTATGTGCTGGAAGTCGAGTCTAGCGTTATATCGGGCACAAATTCTTCACTAAATGTTGAGAATGAAAAGAAAAATCCAATATCACTTCGCCCGAACCGGGATTCAAATCCGAGACCTCGGGCACAAATTTCTGACTCCAGGTTGATAATGAATAGAAGAATCTAATATCACTTTGCCCGAGCCGGGATTCAAACCCGACACCTCAGCTTTGCAATCATACCGTAGTACAAAATCACCGAGGCAGTCAATATTAAGATTCGAAGAATTTAATCTATCTTGCAAATTCACAATACAATTACATCGATTTGCAATATCCGAATTACAATAGAAAAGGGAGCGGACAAATAAAAATTCCATTACAAAATGAAATTTAAACCAACAATGGAGCTTGGTGTTTTCTTAATAGGCATTCCTGGGTCGCTGTATCGACTGAGCCATTGTTTTCACACATATTAAATTCTGTCTTGTGAGATATCCGACCTCATGCGCGGATTGTTTAGAAGTCTTCCAAGGTATAATTAAGCTTAAACAGGGTGATATTTATATATGGTATTTAATTTAAATCACATGTTCTTAACCACCCCAAGTAACATTATACCAAGTTTGAATAAAAACTGCCTGATAGTTTTGTCAAAAATCGCGATTTCAGGTTTCAAGGCTTTTGATCAACTCTACAGATCCCGAAGCGAACTGAAGTTCAGCTAAGCGGTAAAAAAAACTCGTATATACATGGGATACCCAAAAAACGTGAAAACTAAATTCACGATTTTTGAAAAAGATCGTATTATATATTATATTTTTTTTCAGATTATGCGCAATGTCAATAGGGGTTAAAGAGAAATATGTGGGTTAAATTAAGTAACATGTGTCAGTATTACTCTTTATACAGGGTATATCAAGACTGCTAGTGAAAACGAAGCTGGGTAGTAGTTTTAATGACTTCAGACGTAATGCAACTAAATTTTGAGCAAAAAATTATGACGATTTTTTTTATTATATTTTTTCTATCGTCGTATTGGGATGGTAAGTACATAGTTTTTTTTTTTAATAGTGTACACCCTTTTATTTTTAAAGACGCTATGGTGTGCAAGACTTTAAATTATCATTTTAGCAAAAAATATGGATTTACCACCTAAATTCGATGATATTTAAAAAGTAAAAAAATAAAATAAAAAAAATTGTCGCGTTATTGAGCAAAATTTTTAGTTGCATTGTGTTTGTAGTCACTAAAACTATCACCCGGCTTCGTTTTAGGTAGCACTCTTGATATACACGGTATAATACAGGTTTCTTTAACGGTGAAGGAAAACATCGTGAGGAAACATGAATAATTGTTGGCGTGCCCGCAGGGTCCACATTGTACCATTTCATAAAATTGTAACATCTTTATATTTAATTATTTATTTAAACATTTTGTACAAATTAATAGTACAGGCGGACTTAATGCCAAAAGGCATTTTCTACCAGCCAACCTTAATGTAGTGCAGAGAGACGGAAGCAGGTTATAACATATGGTATGTAATAAAGATATTGAGTATTAATATTATAGAGAATTTGACAGCCTCCGAGGTGCACTTGGTTAGACTCTGTTTGTAAAATGAGAATCCGTAGGTTCGATCTCCTCACCGAGATAAATATTTGCGTAATCCGTAAATATTGGTTTGGGATCTAGATGTTTGTGAGAGCGAAACTTTATTGAATCAAATGTGGGGTCAGGATTATATAACTTCTTCACCGTCGAACTTCCAAAAAAAAATCACAAAGCTGCCAAGACTGGGTGTATTTTATTATTGCATAGAACCGGCAAGCGAGCAAACAGTTCACCTAATGGTAAGTGATCACTGAAAAAGGAAGGAAAAGAGTATAAGTATTGGGTATTGCTATTTTATTGTATTTAAGTATCATAATTGTATTGGCTTGGACGTCCGTCATAGAAAATAACAGAAAACAAGGAATTATGCCGTAGTATTCATTATTTAGTGTGGTATACCTTGCTATGGTTGTCTGTAAGACATTGCTTTAAGCGATAAGACCGCCATTTGTACTCTTTTTTTTAATTTCTGAATATTGTATTTGTTTTTCATGTGTACAATAAAGATTTTTTTTTTTTATTGCTGTGAATGGCGAGACGAGCAAGCCGTTCGCCTGATGGTAAGCGATACGACCGCTCATAAACAGTAGCAACATTCCACTGCGCTCGCCATCCTGAGACATAAGATGTTAAGTCTCAATATGTCCAGTAGTTACTCTGGCTACAATGTCCTTCAATCCGAAACACAACAGTGCATTTAAGCAGTGTTGTTTGACGGGAGAAATAGACATTGCGGTGGTACCTACCCAGATGGCCTCTCACATATGAAAGACCTACCACCAGTATATTTAAATAATAAATAATAATAATATACCTTTACGATCATCAAAATTCTTCAAATGGCTTCCAGAATTTTTAAATTCTCAGTTACCATTACGAAGTTTCTTCTTTACCTTTGAAATACCTTACAACTATAAAAGAAATAAAATAAAATAAAGCAAATAAAACTTCCACTTGGAACTAATTCCACTTGATTTTCTTCAACATTTTACTCGACAAAGTCCATACCAATCAGAGAATAAACGTCAAATCTTTCACATTTGTAACAAAACAGTGAATAAAGTGGAAAAATCTTGCGCCATAATACGAGGATTGTTATTCCGAATAGAAATAAATAAGATTTATTTGCCGAGTGCGTTGGAGAGGCGGTAAGCACTGAGGGCGGAGGGCTTAGGACGACCCTCCCGAGGAATAAGGGATCAGACCTATACTACGCTTTGCATAGCATTGTTTTGAAATAAATTTGTGTACGCCCGGTGACCACAAAAAACTGTTACGGAACTGGTTTTGAAACATCGGTAAGTTGAATCCAAATTTGTAAAATCTGTAAACAGTAGTTGCTTCAAACATACACTACATACATATATACATAAATACTCACGCCTTTTCCGTAAAGGGGTCGGTAGAGTTGTTACCAGGACGTCCATGTTTGGCCTTGTGTCTTCCGTCCCATAGGAGGCAAGTCTATTGTAATATTGGACTTCATTAATGAATAGAATATCCAACATCACTTTGTCCGATACAGAAAATGAACCCGAAACCCCGCAGCGTTGTAAACGTACCGTACAACTACGCCAAGCAGTCGGTCGATGGAACACAAACTCAGTAGCAGGTACAAACACTATCAGCCGCTGCCAATAAACAATCCCAATCCAAAATTTGCCGTTTGAGATTGACAGCTCAATCTTTTTTCTGATACTATATTGCCAATAATCAATCTCAGTAGTGAAAAAACTATGGCAACCATATGGCAACATGGTAAATGACAAATCGAAAAGTAGAAAACAATCCAGATTGACTTCAATCTAATTTTTTCGATTGATTATTGGCATCGGCCGTATGTGTGTTATTGAATGACATTGATTCGGTAGAATGTAATTTTTATGCTTCTGGTGGTTTCATAGATTTACTTGAGTTACACATTAAAATAAAACTAATATTTACGGATTTTATCGCGAATTTAGTTTAATTTTTTACATTTTTGACTTGCCGACGTTTTAATTACTTTACAGCTTTCGTGGTCACGGGGCGGAAACGTTAGGAAGTTAAAAATATAAAAAAATTTAACTAAATTCGTGACAAATTTCATTTTCATGCTTCTACAATGAAATGGTCAAAGCGATACAACCGCTTATTTAAAGAAGCCAAACCAAACAGCATCATGAATAAAAAAGTAATGTTTGGTATTTTGCTACGCTTGCTATCCCTATATACATATAAGATATTGAAGAAGTCCCAATAAGTCCAGTAGTTACGATGGCTATCTTTAAATCCAAAACAAGTGGGTAGAAAATCTTTAATTTCCAGAATATTTAAGGGGGGAAGCTATACTTATTTTGCGACGTTTGGAAAAAAAATGTCTTTAGGAAATATATAATTTATACGATGCGCGCTTATATATATTCATAAATCTACAACACGTGTTCACATCAGCTAAAAATCATAATTTATAAATAAACATATTTTGTCAATTTGATTTATGATGAAATTATAAATAGTAAATGATAGATTGCTGCAGAAATTTGTGATAAAAGTTTTTTATTAACGTTGACGTATTTTAACTCAATATTCGAAAATGAAACGCAAAAAAATTGCAGACAGGAAATTGCTTCCATTTGGAACAAGAGGTCCAGTTTAATAAAACTTGAATTTATATAATTAACTGAATTATTTTCAACTACAAAACATTCGTGTTTACTGGGAAATCGTATTCATACAATATGAAATGAATATTTAACGATGTAGCTATAAGGAAACCATGCATGATAATGTTTTGTTTGTGTAAACGTGTGAAGCAGACGATAATGTATGGTAAACAGCTGCGGTGCATTTGTTTACATAAATTATAATTATTTGTTCAATTATGGTAAATATTTTATTGGCTCGTCGGTTGGTTGGGTTAATTGGTCACGTATGGGGAGGTTTTTTTCAGTATCCTTTTCTGTCCCACTGCCGGGCAAAGGTCTCTCACAACTCCTTCCACTTATCCCTATAAGTTGCAGATGCCATCCAAGTGCTGCTAAATTGGTCGAGGTCGTCACGCCACCTTTTCAAGTTATTAATAATATTCATACTTTACCCAGCCTCTAGATTAAGATACGACCCTTATCATGTAGTTACTAGAAATGATGTAAAGCTTTTAGGTTTTACCTAGAGTCAAATTGATTCGAGTTTCACATTGTCTTGCACAAATTAATAAGTTTTATAAAAAAGGCGTTCCAGCCCGAATGCGCCCGGGTGAAAATCACTTTGTTTAAATATTCTGTGTCGCCTATGTTCATCAGGTGCAATGTAGTAAACTAACGGTAAAATGATTTTTCAAATCTGTCCAGTAGTTTCAGAACCTATTCGATGCAAACAACCAATCAAATGTTTTCTCATTATAATATTATCTATACATATAAATAAAATTAAAAATGTCCAACTACATATCGTTATATACATGATACCTTTAACGAAAATAACCTTAGATTTTTTTGTCTGTTTGTTCCGGCTAATCTCTGAAATGGCTAGACCGATTTTGACGAAACTTTTATTGTCAGGTAGCTGATATAATAAGGAGTAACTTAGGCTACTTTTATTTTAGAAAAGTTCCCTCTTTTTAGAAAAATAAAGTTTTTGTTAAATTCCACGCGGACGAAGACGCGGGCACAGCTAGTCTATACATACATATAAATAAAATTGAAGTGTCTTGTTTGTAAAGTGAAAATAAATAAAAATGTCCAAGTATATATCGTTATATACACGATACCTATAACGAAAATGACCTTAGATTTTTTTTGTCTGTCTGTCTGTCTGTTTGTTCCGGCTAATCTCTGAAATGGGTGGACCGATTTAGACGGGACTTTTTTTGTTAGGTAGCTGATATAATAAGGAGTAACTTAGGCTACACTTGTTTTTGAAAATTTCATTCATTTAAAATAATAACTTAAAAAAACTAATTAACTTTTTGTTAAACTTCACGCGGACGAAGTAGCGGGCACAGCTAGTTATTTATAAAATACAAACAAAACTCAATTAAGACAAAAAAAATATATTTAAACAACCTCTGTCAAAACCCAAATAATAACAAGTGACTTTTATGAAATACAAACGAAAACATTTAATTTTAATGAACACAAAAGTTGTTTCGCAATTAAATCTACAAAATTTTATAATTAACGCTCTCTCTTTTGTTTCTTTGTCAAAATATACAAAAAGCCATGACTTTATACCTATGAAAGCAAAAAAATCTATGACTGTCAAAAACACGAATAAAAAAACACTCCAAAAATGTTTCATAACGTTTTAACAAACAGAAATAACCCTGTGATCGTCTAAAAACTTCATAACAACTTTATTTGAAACGCAAAAATGAAACGTGGTATATGGCAGAGGCTTCCCGAGGGATTTGCGGGCGATTTGTTGTGAAAACTGTTATAGACGGGATCTCTCATTGTGTTTTAAAATAGTATTTTATTGTGAGCCCGGGTATCGTTCACGCGGGGATGTGGAATTACTAAGGGATGAGGGATGTAAAATAATTTATGAAATACTTTCGAAATGTCAAATTGTGCTACATACATACTTACGTAAACTCACGCCTTTTTCTCAGAAGGGGTAGGTAGATGTGCAACCAGGACCCACTTGTCATCTTGTATGTTCCGTCCCACGATGTAATAGGGTCGACCCTATCGCCATATCGGGCACAAATTTTTATTTTTAAGCTATTGCATAGCTTCTATCGCGGGCCTTGAGCGTGGAGACCGGATCCAGAAATTCCGTAACGAAAATAACCTAAGTCCAACCGAAATTTAAATTTAATATTTTTATTTTGATTCAAATATGTGCCAGTACTTTTAAATGCGAATTGCAAAGCTATTGCGTGATTAATTGTAATCTAACCTCTTTCGATATTTAGTTTTGCCATCTGTCGATGAATAGCAGAACTTTTAATGACTTTTTGAAATATCACGTTTGTCTCTTTAGTTCAGCAACTCGCCTCTAGGTGGCATTGTTTGTATCAGCGTTACTACGCATGCGTAATCCCCCTCTTCGCCCCGCAATCTGGTGACTCATGCCTGCTTAGAGTTTCGGCGTTAGGGCACCTCCTCTTTGTATTTACTTCACGGTACGAATCTACGAAGCTCGCACGTACAAGTCAGAAGAGTTAATATCTGTACAATTAATATCAAAGAAAAACAAAGGAAAAAAAATACTGCATAAATAAATAATTATAATTACATAAGTTAATAAAAAATGCTATGCAATAGTTTTACCGCGGCAGTCTCCGAGTGCCACACGTCTTTTTTTATTGCAATGAATGGCGAGACGAGCAAGCCGTTCGCCTGATGGTAAGCGATACGACCGCTCATAAACATTAGCAAAATTCCTAATTCCTGACTCCGGTTTGATAATGAATAGAAAAATCAAATATCACTTTTTCTTTTACAAGAAATGACTAGTTTCAAACGAGAGTAGAATATGAATTGAAAATACTTTTTTTACAATAAGTCTTGCAAACTGCCGCCCATGAATATGCACAGCGCTTCAATAATAGATGCGTTGCCGGACCATCAAATCGGCACGGGTGCAGGAAGGAAAGATTATGGAAAGAGAGGAGGGGTATTGGCCATCTGTCTGCCTTATTGCTTCTGTAATATTAGTTGTGAAGCTTTGGTATTTTTATACTGACATGACAAAGCCCCCGTTCATTCCTTTTTCGTTTATTCCTTGAGAGCCTCCGTAGTGCAGTCGGTTAAACGCCGCCTGTGCAACGAGAAGCCACGGGTTCGATCCCTGCAGCGAAAGAAATGTTTGTGCGGCACATAAATGTTTCTTTCGGGTCTGGGTATTTGTAAGACCGAAAAGTCTCTTTGTATTTGATGCAATTTCCCCGGCCTGTCTAATTGCCGTTTGTTCAAGAACAGTCATAAGGGAACACTTGGGCATGCGAAATGTTTATAATATTTCTTCCTTCGGGTCTAGATGTTTGTGAGACCGAAAAGTCTCTCGTAGTTCCTGATACCCACGACACAAGACTTAATCTAAGTGCGGGGTCAGGACTATGTGTATGATTGTTGGGTGTTATTTATTTATTTATTTGCTGGTATGTATGGTTATGTATATGTATGGTTTGGAGCATGGTGGTAAAATGAATCCAAGTAGTGTAGCGACTGGTGAGAGATTGTTATCTATACGCAGATGAAATCAAAACGCGAAAGACTTATGGTTCATTATGACGGGTTTTCACAATTCTGTACTGTGTGCTGTACGGTGGATAGGAATGTTCTACTGCCACATCCAAAAGTTATTTTTATTGCAATGAATGGCAAGACGCAATTTGCCTGATCACTATGAATTACAAAGCAAAGCTTGGCATTCAAGCGCGTTCACCATCCTGAGATATATTATTATGTTAAGTCTCAATATGTCCAGTAGTTACTTTGGCTACTAGTTACTATGTCCTTCATACCGGAACACACCATGCATTTTATTTGACAGGAGAAATATAAATTGCGGTGGTACCTACCCAGATGACCCTTCACATAGGAGGGACCTACCATAAGTAATTTATCATCATCATCATACAACTAGTATTATAAATATATCAGCGTCCTTTATTTTCTGGTCCATGCGTAGTCCCTTCTTTCATAGATATTCGCCATTATACCAGGTATATCAAGACTGCTACCGAAGTAGTTTTAGTACCTAGTTTTAGTGACTACAAACACAATGCAACTAAAAATTTCACAATTATGTTTAATGTTTTTATAAATATCATCATTTTTGGGTGGTAAATCCATAGTTTTTGCTGAAATAATAATTTAAACTCTTTTATACTTTAGAGTCCTTATAAATAAAAGGGTATACACAATTAATTTAGGAAAAAAAAATGAATTTACCATCCAAATACGACCATAGGAAAAAAATAACAAAAAAAATCGTCGCTATTTTTTCAACATTTTCTGTTGCAATGTGTCTGAAGTCACTAAAACTACCACCCGGCTTCGTTTTCGGTAGCAGTCTTGAGATACCCTGTACGTATATTATACAATAATAGCACTACATCGTCCTTAGCTTCATAAAGAAATTTTAAGTCACAAGCATCAATTGCTAAATCTTAATATATATAATTCACGTGTCACGTTGTTTGTCCGCGATGGACTCCTAAACCACTCAACTGATTATAATGAAATTTTGTAGATATGTGTTATTTGTTCCAACTTAAAGGTGGGATAGTTTTTATCTCGATTGAATTGACGAAAGTATAAAAAAAAGGAAAAAACATTTTGCCATACAAAATGTTCATGGGTTTGTAACTGTCAAAGATTTAATGTTCATAGCGTCGATACGGTAAACTCTTCCCTAAAATTAAATAACGTATTTAAATAATGGTTTCGAGTCGACAACACATAGCCACAATATTCGATTTATGGCGTATTTTAGATTTTAAAGATGTAAATTAATGACAGTAATGAAAAGTGGTTGACATTTAAATTGATTGTCAAATATTTATGCATACGTTCAGGAATTTATTGTAAACTAAAGAGTATATTATGATGCTACATAAATATAGGACAATTAAATAAATAATATTCACATGTATTAAGTTTTACTTCTTTTCAAGATAGAATTTCACTTGAAAATGAAAAATCTTTAATAAAATAACACATAAAAATAAAAACTGAACTGAACTGAATAAAACAAAACTTTTATATAATTATGGAGAATATTGCAGGGATTCTCAAATTAGGCATTGTCTGTGTCTTGAAAAACCAGTTAAATATAATTGTTTCTACGTTAATTGTGTGTGTGTGAGTGCATTTCTACGAAAATTAATATTTCATCTCTTTATTACTAACAAGAGTAATGGCGCAATATTTTTGGAAAAACAGCATAGTGGGGGTGAAATAAGGGATGGGATATTGCATGGATAATCAAAATCGATAGTGTTTAGAAAGTAGAGAGAAACTGGATATAATAGAGTGGGAGGTAGGGGAGAAGACTGGGATAGCTGACAGATTTAATAGGACGAAATGTAAATGCACGGTATAAGACGGGATGGTTAATTAAGAGAAAGGACGTGACGTATCGGGAAGTGAATGAACAGACGGGATGGGACGGAATTGAGCAGGACAGTAGGATAGCTAATTCATGTTTAGGTATACAAGAGCTTATACGAAAAATAACACGTATTTGGTGTGGAGTAAAATAAAAAAGTATCTGCACCCAGGCGAAGCCGGGCCGGGCCGCTAGTATACTCATAAAAAAACTTTAGTAATCTCATAAAAAGTTATGAATATGGAACAGTAAGCGTCCATCAATCAAGCGTGTAGCGCAAAGGGGACTAGAGCCGGCATCATGGTCAAAATCTATGCGCAAAGCGTAAGTAACCGCGGGAATCCATTAGAGTGAGATGGGAGATAGTATTATGCCTATGAGTAAAAGAGATACAAACAGAAATAGCGTTGCATGCACCGCTCTTTTTTTTAATTTAACCTATAACAATGTTCAACATTATATAGATTGAGTCGATTTTTTGTTCTACCACTATGACCGGAAAATGGTTTTTATTAGACAAAACGGGCAAGAAACCGTAACTATAATTGATATAGTTTAGGTATATATTGTTCACCGTGTCTTTTCTAGAATAATACATCAGTGGTATAGGTTTTTTCATTAACATGAGCTCTGTCGGCACCGTTCGGAGATATAAGAATATAAGAGACGGGTCGCCTTATTGCAAAATTTTGAACATGTTGTATTAGACTACAGCGGGATACTAGTCTTGTTAGTTGTTAGTAATTTTGCGTAAATTTAGAATATTGTGATGTCAAGATCTTATAGAGCGTTCTAAATCACTACATAGTATAAAACAAAGTCGCTTTCTCTGTCCCTATGTCCCTTTGTATGCTTAAATCTTTAAAACTACGCAACGGATTTTGATGCGGTTTTTAATAAATAGAGTGATTCAAGAGGAAGGTTTATATGTATAATACGTACATATTATTGTACAGAAATCTATTTGTACCCGGGTGAAGCTGAGCCTGGCCGCTAGTGTTAAATATATAACTGTTACGCTTCTATCTCAAAATGTAAGGCAAAGGCTATCGATTCCCACTTTGTTCAATCTAAAGAAATAAAAAGACAGTTTGATTGTCGAGGGAATTTGCTTGGTTTCTGCTTCAGCAGCAGTAATACGTTCAAAGCTGAGGCAATATTAATTAGGGATTAAAAAGTTCTTGGTACCTAGACTAATTAACTAAAGATTGTAATTTGAAGTGTTTGCAAGAGATTTTACTCAAGTTTAGAGTATAATAGGATTCTGTCACGCTGTAATGTGCATATTGGTTCTAGGAATCTTGCATCAGAAGCTTCAAATTGAAATATAATATTTTACCATAAATAAATTATGTTGAAATAAAAAATGGCATACCGACTAGGCGGTATGAAAAATAAATCAGTGTTAATAAAAAATATTGGAAGTAATTATCATGCAGCTTAGAATATTAGCCTGTCACGCTGTAATAAAAACATTGTTGTATTTCTAGATGTCTGCCAAACACACTATATTAGTTTTACAAGTCAAAGGCGTACATATTCTAATAGAAACTCTACAAATGCATTCGTTTTTACAAAACTTGCAGAAGTATTGCAAGTAATTTTGTCGTAGTTTTGAATAGCCTAGAAACACGCTGTAATACAAAATAGTTAGCGTTCTCAGAGATGTTTGCCAAACACGCTATACTGGTATAAAGCATGCCCCAAGAGTTTAAAGTTAGGATATGGTCACGTTCTTCAAAGAACTAGTTGGATCTACAATATATTGGTTTTAGTATTGCTGCAAATTCTAGGAAGTGACTAGAACAGATTGTAGGGAAATTATACTTGTGTGCAATAATTTAATTTTAACTTGTGGCGCTTCTGTAAATTCTAGGAAATATTATGGTGAGTGAGTGGTATAACAACTTGTTAGTAAAGGAGATCAGTCGATTTGGTCCAACTACGGACAAGAAATTAAGTATGACTAAAAAATCAGACGTATTTTTGTACATTCTTCTTCTTCTTCTTCTACCTGGCGTTATCCCGGCCCGTGCCAGGGTCCGCCTTCCGGCAAATTCTCCTCCATTTCGCCCGATCTTCGGCATCCTCAATAGTAAGGCCATTGACCCTCATATCTTCCTTGACGACATCGAGCCAGCGCTTCTTGGGTATTTTTGTACATTCATTTCTCTATTTATTTTTATCCTACACCGTGGGGATCAGATTTTGTAAAAAAAAGGATATCATAAAATATTCTACTACTTTTTGCATTGTTTGCAATATTATCAGAATTGACATCTGTCTTATAATTAGTGTTTGTCAAATTACCTTCTTTTGAAACGGATATTTCTACCTCCAGAAATGATTTCTTTATCAACTTTATATTGAAAAGTATTTAACGTGTTTATAATTATGTAATACGTTTTACAATATTATTAAACGAAATTATTGACATAGTTACAGAAAATATAAAATATTGTCCAGATAAGATATATGTGAAGATAGTAGAATATGGTAGTTTTTGTAAAACTTTAAGAGGATATATCTTAAATACCCCATAGCTCAAAAAGACTATATTATTATATATTTAAAGGATATTGAATCTTTATTATTTAATTCTAGGTCTCATTTGTGTCCGTCAAGTTTTCACTACTAGGCCCAATTTCCTTAGGAAATCGACCGATCTCCTTTCATTGAAAAATAATATAACGTAGAAGAAGTATTCTTAGAGGGAATTCGCTTATAATTTTCAATACGTTTTTTAAAATAGAATCTTGCATTAGAAGTACACCTCCACATCACACAACGCTATAACATTCCTTTGAACTATATATCTGATGAATATAATTATTGATTTGTATAATGATAAACAACTCACGTCGGTTAGTAACCAAAGTGCATTCAATATTATTGACGTGTCATGTCACGTCGCAATAGGACTAGCAGAATATCAGTGCACAATCACGCTGGCTCGGACTAATAGTATTATACCAGTAATTACTCTACAAGCATTCATCCCTGTTAGTCGCGTCGAGTGCGGTAATTAATTGAATAGGCGAGCTCGGTGGATGACTACAGATAGTCGGTGCAATTCGTAGATTAATGCTTTTTAAACATGGATGAGAGTTGAAAAATATTTTAATTATAGGCGTGTAGACAATATTTTTTTTATGGTATTGGTAGTTAACAATAGGTAGTTTTGTTTATATATTGTATCAGCCCATTTACGTCCCACTGCAGGTCATGGGCCGAAACTACAATTGAGAGTGGTCAAGTCATATAGTCCACCACGCTGGCCTTAATGCGGGTTGTTCATATACGATTAATGTAAATCTGTTCTATAGGTTCGATCCCGACACCGAGACAATATTTGTGAGATCCACAGGCATTTATTTCGGGTCTGGGTGTTTATGAGACCGAAAGTCTCTCGCAGTTTCTGATACCCACGACCCAAGGCTCGATCTTACTGTGGCTTCAGGACTATGTGTGTGACTGTTGGGTGTATTTATTTATTTAGTCATTCCAAATTGCAATATGTTCTAAAAGCATAATCTCCCATATAAATAAAGTATGTCTAATTGTGTCACAGAGAATACGTTCTCAGAATGTTTCCACTCTGAATGGCATTAAGCGAGTAAGACGGAGCGGTCGCCGGTGCAATTTCATTGCTGCCAGGCGAATACGTATGCAATTTAAATTTCGTCTAAATGTATACTTTATCCGATTTTATACGGGAACTGCTTTGTTGCTACGTTTAAGTTGTAAGCTCTGAATGAGGTGCATTTATTTTAAAGAATTTTAAGCGAGTGTTTAGTGTAGTATGCAGTTTATGGATTTTATAGATGTTGTATATTACATATTTTTAGAAGTTATTTGCGTTATTTTAAGCCATAGAATATCCACTTCAAAACAAAATTTTCTATCTTTATGATATGGGTATATCAAGACTGCTACCGAAAACGAAGCCGGGTGGTAGTTTAAGCGACTTTAGACACAATGCAATAGAAAATGTTGCAAAAAAAAACGACAAATTTTTTTTTGGTAATTTTTTTCCTATGGTCGTATTTGGGCGGTAAGTGCATTTTTCCCTAAAATAATAGTGAATACCCTTTTATTTATAAATACTCTAAGGTATAAAAGACTTTAAATTATTATTTTAGCAATAACTATGGATTTACCTCCCAAAAATTTTGATATTTAAAAAATCATTAAAAATAATTGTCGCGTTTCTTTGCGAAATTTTTAGTTCCATTGTATTTGTAGCCACTAAAACTACCACCCGGCTTCGTTTTCGGTGGCAGTCTTGATATACCCGGTATATTTGAGGTAGGAAAATAGTTCCAAAAAATAACCATTGTTTGACGCAGCTGTCCATCAAAAGTCTGTGAGTTAACTAACTCTACCATTAAGAGTCTGTCACCAAAAATATAAAGGTTTTTTTTTATTACAATTAATGGAGAGATGCGCATTCCGTTCGCCTGCAAAAACAAACACCCTAAATTAT
This sequence comes from Hyles vespertilio, assembly GCA_009982885.2. Classification (NCBI taxonomy): domain Eukaryota; kingdom Metazoa; phylum Arthropoda; class Insecta; order Lepidoptera; family Sphingidae; genus Hyles; species Hyles vespertilio. Next base: position 5,649,629 of record CM042823.1, on the reverse strand, counting down.
AAAGCTAATAATTCTAAGGTATTCGTAGTAAGTCCAACTCCTTGACATCATAAAGAATTGGCATTCTTAGTACTGGGATCTATATTGAAATGCATAGAGCTATAGATAAACAAAATTAAATGACCTTATCACGCTGTGATAGTACGGAATGTCGCCTCTATTCTATTCTGATTGTAGCTTGGCTTAGCAATCAGCTATCCGTCTGAGCTAATCCTCCTCGGATTAGTTGTAAATGAACAGCCGGCAGAGGGACTAGAGACGTCAATTACATTGAGCGGAATATTGTCTCCACTGCCTTTCATATACATTACGATTTAATGGAATCTGTGAGCTACTTGAGATTTTATTGTGTGTATCATTGTGTAAGTAGTTGTAAGTGCGTGGTGGCCTGTTGGTAAACGGACTAGACGCGACTGCCAACATGTTCACGGTGGTCGCGGGTTCGAATCCCAGGGCACACCTCTGACTTTTCGGAGTCATGTGTGTATTGATAGTCAATCACCACGCACTAAAACGGTGAAGGAAAACATCGTGAGGAAACCTGCATACCATAGCGATTTATAAAATTTCTATGGTATGTAAGTCCGCCAACCCGCACTAGGCCAGCGTGGTGGACTATATGGCCTAACCACTCTCAATCGTACTCTCGATTGTAGAGGAGGCCCGTGCCCTGCAGTGGGACGTATATGGGCTGATACAGTATCATTACTGTTTATCTTTCTAGCAACATTTATTATGTAAGTATCGGGAACATAGTACATGTTTTGGTGTCACGACATCCAAAACCCATTAAGGATTTTTGATCAATAAAGGTTTAAAAACGAATTAACTGGTTCCTACGTTACTGGTGGTTGGTCTCATATGTGAGAGGCCGCCTGGGTACCACCGCAATGTTTATTTATCTCGCCAAAAAGCACTGTAAATGCACTGTTGTGTTTCGGTGTGAAGGACATTGTAGCCAGAGTAACCACTTGACATATTGAAACTTACCATCTTATATCTCAGGATGGCGAGCGCTGTGCAATACCAAGCATAGATTTGTAATTCAAGGTATTTGGTTTTGCTACTGATCATGAGCGGTCGTACCGCTTATCATCACATACAAATGACATGCTCGTCTTACCATTTCATGAAAAAAACGAAAAGAGTCTTTTGTCACAACTAGTTTTATGCTACTTGTTATATGGGCAATCAATAATAACAAAAGCAATAAAAACATACTCGCCAAAACCTGCGTGCATACAATACCCAGACAAACATCCCATTCCAGCGAGTTAATGTCCTAGGTCGAGGTCGCGTCGCGTGACAAATTGGCGCTGTCTCAACCCACACTGACGAACTTAGTCGCGACATGCTTGGCCTTTGTCACGCTGTTTTAGCTCGTACACAACGGTACAAAACTTGCAAACCCGATTCAGTATCCGCGCGACATTTTCAATACTTATTAAGGTTCGTAGGAAACAATCTTTCATTTATTGCTGAATGTGATTGCGCTGCTCGCTGGGCATGGAGACTTTTACCCCCTTAAAATAAGGAGTTAACGCAGTTTTCAAATGCTGCTAATATGAGCTGATTCAAAAACGTTGTTCAGACGCCAAAAATTACTAATCAACTATTTAATAGCTCAGCTTTATATTGGCCAAGACCCTTGTTTAGGCAAATTTTAAGTAAAAAAATGGCGGATGTCTGTCAACTGGACGTTTAATATTACTGTCAAGTGATTAAATCACGTTTTTTCTATGAAGTGGCAATATTTATTAAAATTTGTTGAGAAAACATTTTGAATAGCAAAACTAAATGACCGTTTTATCTCCTCTTAACATGATTTAACTAATTTACTTTTATAATATGGTTAATTAGTGGTTTCTTATGAATACGTAGATTAACATTTATCAGAATATAAAGAAATTTGCCATTGCGAATAATATTTATGTCTAATACTTCAACGAAGAATATGAAAACGCAATAGGCTATTTGACTGTATAAAAAATATTGACTTATTTGTTTCCATCCGTGTAGATAATTTAATTTTAAAACAAATTTCATTATCATACATTAAAAATATTGTATATTTTGGCTTAAAACCAGAATTACAATTTAATTGATTTTGATTTCGCGCCACGTGATCGTAAACGATTTTGATTGGCTATGACGTCATGCATTAGTATGAACTACTCAAGTACAGGAAATGAATGGGATTGATAACGGCAGAGATACAAATTAATACTAAAATACCTTTAAAACGCGTTATTTGACATTTATACCCGTGAATTAATAACATTAACATGTCCAATGTAATAAAATGTGAAGACAGAAAAAGAATTATATTTTTTTTAACAAAAACATATTCGGACGATTGATTGATTAATTGATCTATGGTTGATTTGAGAATGAGTGACGTATGCGAACGAATCTGTGGAACGGATGTTTACGAACTGACACCATATTGTCCGACAAAGCGTTTTGACAGGGTATTTTGTAAATTTATTTTTAAATTATATAGATATCATAATTAAAAATAACCTTTATTTGTAAGGTCTATAGACCCAACTTCATAATGTGGTATGGTTTCCAGAAACTAGTCAAATAGCCTATTGCATGTCATGGATGGGCCGTAACATTTGTCCACGACGGGAGCACAAAATATTAGTATTGAAGATATCAGTAACATCGTGTGCGGGTTTAAGTAAAAAGGATACTATTACGTCATCTTTAATAAAGTCAGTTCATTAACTCAACGTGTAATATAAGGAGACGTATTGTTTTAATAAAGTGATGAGAGACTAGTTCAAGGACCTCATTCGATGATTTGTCAAGTGTAATAAGGTAAAAATTACATCGTTAACTTTTAGTGACCACTACAAAGCTATTGTCTTTCGGAGCCAACGTGTCACGCTGCTGGGAATAAGCTCTCTCTCCTTGCTTATTTTTGTTATTTTAAAGTATCTGACTGCCTTGGTGGCGTAGTTGTTCTACGGTATGATTACAAAGATGAGGTCTTAGGTTCGAATGCCGGGTCGGGCATAGTGATATTGGATTTTCTGTTAATTATTATCAGCCTGGAGAAAGGAATTTGTGTCCGATATGGCGAAAGGCACGGCACATCACATCATGTGATATACAAGGTGAAATGTAGGTGTCTTGGTAGAACCTCTACCTACACCATTCTGGGAAAAGGCGTGAGTTTATATATGTATGGATGTATATTACAATTAATTAACATATAATGACAACCTAAGATTATTAGAGAAATTGCTCTTTAGTAAAATTTTCTTTGTAGACGATATGGGGAACACCTCTATCTACCCCTTCTGGGAATAAGGCATGAGTATATGTATGTTTTTAAAGTATCTCCGCAGTCAGTGCTCACCTAATTGTAGTTGTAAAACGTGTTTAAACGTCAGTTAGCGTGACAAATTGCCGCTCATCTCCCACACTGACGTGCTTAGACGTGACACATTGGCTGTTGTCACGTCGTTTTGGAAAAAGGACACTTTTTACGGCTAGTGTTAATAAAGTCAGCTCATTAACCTGACGTGATATGAGATGTATTGTTTTAATAAAGGGGTTAGAGACTATTTCAAGGTCAACGTAGGGTGATGTAAAGATTTTGTCGTGTTATCTAGTGCGGTGAAGGTTATACTTTTGAACTACCTTATCCCTACAAATAATATAAATGCGAATGTGTGCACCCGGGCGAACCCGGGCGCATCCGCTAGTAATTAATATTTTTTTAATACTTTTTATTTATATAAATTTTATAAAATCAAATATGAACTTGTGACGTACGCTTGTCTAATTGCCGTTTGTTCATTGCAAGACGGAAGTTATAAGGAAACACGGGGGCCTGTAAAATGTTTCACATCTTATTGCACCATCTGGGGGCACGGCATTGCCCCCCCACAGTCGGACCATCCTTTTCTCGAAGCAATTCAGACCATTTTCAACCCCCCATAACTTCGTTGTGGTTAAAGTAAGAAGCTTGAATTTTCAGTTATTAAGCAGGCATTGTGTAAACACGGTATATTTAAAATTTCATTCAATTTGAACCAGTAGTTTAAGAATTGTCAAACTTTCTTAATTTTGTCACTCACTGACTGACTGACCGATCATCAAAAGTCTAAGGCACTTCTAGTAGACATAGAATCTCCAAATAAAGAATATAATAGTTTTCAACATACACCAACTGCGTGCATAACTTTGTAATCCCATAGAAATGTATAGGATTACAAAGTTACATTTGTAGTTCATGAATCATTGTACGCGTATATAATGGAATAATAGTTGTAGATAGGTATCTATATATATATATGAGACATAACAGGAGGGGTTATAGAGAGGGAAAGGGTATATTCAGCCCATGAAACTGTACAATATTCCTCTAGAAAAACATGAGAAAGAAAAACATGCAAATAAATAGACTAAATAGCTCGAAAATATCAATTACCATGAAAGAAAGAACATTAATTATCAATTCCGCTATATTTGTGATAAATTAATACCTACAAAAATAAGAAAAAACCATAAGACAGAGGCTTTAAGAAAAATCGTTTTATATATTCTAGAAATAAAAAGTACCGAAAAGGAAAAAAGTAGGACTCTACAAAAAGACATGATATCCCATCAAAAATATCCTGTAAAATAATTCCAAGTCTCGCAGCCCAGGTTTTCTACCGCAAAAAGTTGTGAGATGCATGTAATACCAAGTCGATTAATTTATTTAGTCCTTGCTTAAGGGATCTTCTGTATAACGTTATTACGTAAGTTATTATCATACAAATATTAAAAATTCTTTACGTTTTAAATAAATAGATCGACTTGGCCAGCAGCATTATGTATAAATTGTACGATACATTATGTTTTCATGCGATGTTTTTGATGGGATGAAATTGTGGTTAGGTATTTCAGCACATACATACATGCATAAACTCACATCTTAAACCTCGAAATAAGGGAATAAGAGGTGAAATAAACTGAAATGACGTGGAAATACGTGGGTGAAATCACACATCACCCACCTTGCCTAAAGTGACGTAATAGTGGACTGCAGGAAATCACTTATCACCTTATCAATGACGTTTACGTGGGTGAATAAACATCATCCACCTTTCTATATCATCCTGTATTTCTGTATCAGCCCATATACGTCCCACAAGGCACCGGCCTCCTCTACAATCAAAAGTACGATGAGAGTGGTTAGGCCATATAGTCCACCACACTAGCCTAGTGCGGGTTAGCGGACTTACATACTATTAGGTTTTGACCAAATAATGTGCAGAAGTAAACAGGATTAACAGAGATTTAATACTCGTATGCAAATAATATACAGTTCACAGACAGTGTCAAGAGAGGAACGGAAGTAACAACTAATAGACAATACAATAGAACTAGTATAGACAATGTTTGTTTAATATCGGTAAATCCGCACTTAGTCGATAAACCACAATATTACTAACACTGGCCCTTAAACAAATATTGTCTACAAACAAATAATACTTACATTAACTTCCATCAAAACTTTAACACTAAACTTAATAGAAATAAAATCATTTTCTATAAAACAAACTTTGCCCTTTTAAGTTAACATTAATTTCATTACTAATTTACTGTGTAAATAACTTGTTAAAGGCTTAGTCAACAAATCAGCTAACATTTCATTTGAACATAAATACTTAATATTAATTGAACCATTATCAATATGTTCCCTAATGAAATGGTGCCGAATATCAATGTGTTTAGTTCTGGCATGAAACACAGTAGTTTTACATAACTTCTGTGCTGATTGGTTATCATTAAAAATTGTAACTTTAAGCAATACACCTAAAACTTCATGTAAAAAGTTCTTAATAAAAATAGCCTCCTTACACGCATCAGATAGACTCATATATTCAGCCTCGGTGCTTGACAATGCAACAGTACGCTGCTTTCTACTCTCCCAAGATACTATAGACTTACCCACCTGAAATACATATCCAGTGTAGGACTTCCTATCTGTCTCGTTTCTTCCCCAGTCAGCATCTGCATATCCTGAAATTACTAATTTGTCTCTTGGAAACTTTAAACAATAATGTTTTGTTCCTTTTAAATAACGAAGTACTCTCTTCGCTGCTTTCCAATGCGTTTGACAATAGCAATCATTAAATTGGCTCAGGTAGCTGACTGCATGAGTTATATCTGGTCGTGTTGCTATGGCGATATACATCAATGACCCTATTAAAGTTCTATATTCTAATTTTTCATATCCTTTTTCACTAGATTTTTCGAGTTTTAAGCCAGTTTCCATAGAAGTTACTGCAGGCTTACAGTCTTCCATTTTAAACCTTTTTAATACCTTTTCTATGTAACTTGTTTGGTCTAAAGTAATTTTGTCCCTTTGTTTACAGATTCTGATTCCTAGGATATGCCTGGCTGGCCCTAAATCTGTGATTTGAAACTCACTTTTGAGTTTTTGTTTTATGTCAACCATCTCTTTAGATGCATTCGGCGTTGACATTATAAATATATCATCCACATACAATGCTATCAGTATCAATTTATCTTCATTGTGTCTATAGTAAACACATGCTTCTAATGAAGATTTCTTAAAGTTCAATTTACTACACAAAACTTTGTTGATTTTCTCATTCCATGCCTTAGCCGCTTGTTTCAAGCCATAAATTGCTTTGTTTAGCTTATAGACTTTCCTTTCTTCACCTTTTACTATGAAACCTTCAGGTTGTTCCATGAATACTAGTTCGTCAAGATCACCATTAAGAAAAGCAGTCTTAACATCTAAGTGATGTATATCCATATCATATGCTGAAGCAACGGCTAATAATGTTCGTATAGTCGACAGTCGAACAACTGGAGCAAAAGTCTCATTATAATCGATTCCAAATCTTTGTGTGAATCCTTTAGCTACTAATCTAGCCCTATATTTACAGACTTTACCATCAACACCTCGTTTCTTTTTAAAAATCCATTTACATTTTACAGGTGTTTGATCACAAGATCTATCAGTAAGTGTCCAGCACTTATTAATAATAAAAGAATTATATTCATCTTGCATTGCCTGTTTCCAGCTCTCTGCGTCTGGACCATTCAGCGCCTCCTTCACTGTCAATGGGTCACCAATGTCGTTGGTGTAAGAAACTTCATTGACAAAATGAGCCATCAAGGAGTCTGAAGCAGTTTCATTTTCTAAGCTTGAGCTGGATGATGACTGTTCTTCTAAATCTGGAACATAAGTTTCATCCGCAGAATCACGTGAATAGAAACTCTCTTCTTCATCAGAATCATTAACTGTTATAACACTACATCTCTGTTCAGGTTCAGTTACAGTAGTATTATCAGTATTAACCTCATTGAGGATATATTCCACAGTAGATGGTTCTGTAGGTGTTTTATTACCATTAGTATTCACTTCATTATCATTAATTGAAACATTATGACTTTTAATAAACTTATCCTCTAAAAACGTTACATCTCGAGCCTTCACGCAAGTTCTCGGATTTTCAGGGTCTAGTAATCTATAGCCCTTAGAATTTTTACAATATCCAACAAAGATATATTTCTTCGCTTTTGGTTCTAGTTTAGTCCGTTTGTGTGTATGACAATATGCTATACAACCAAAAACACGTAAATGTGAAATTGATACCTTGTTATTGGTCCACTTCTCCTCTGGAGTACAACCTTTAACAGCTAATGACGGCGAACGGTTTTTCAAATAAACTGCTGTATTGACAGCTTCAGCCCAATACTTCTGATTCAGGCCTGCTTCATACAGCATGCAGCGCGTTTTCTCCATTATAGTTCTGTTTGCTCTCTCTGCCACTCCATTTTGTTGAGGCGAATACGGCACAGTCGTTTGATGTACAATGCCGTACTCTTTCAGGTATTCCTGAAATTTATTATTAATATATTCAGTGCCATTATCACTGCGTATTATTTTAATTTTCTTATTAGTTTGGTTTTCCACGAGAGCTTTCCAACCTTTAAAAACATTAAAAACTTCATCTTTGGCTTTCAAAAAATAAACAAAAGTTTTTCTAGAAAAATCATCTATAAAAGTTAGAAAATATTTTGCGCCACTGAATGATGTAGTGGGCATCGGACCGCACAAGTCAGTGTGCACCAACTCTAATATAGCTTTGGCTCTATTGAAAGAATTCTTTGGAAAGGTTACACGAGTTTGCTTTCCTTCAATACAAGATACACATTTATCAAAACTAGTATTACTATAAGAAATTCCTAGAACCATACCTTTTCTCAACAATTCCATACTTCGATGGTTGAGGTGTGCAAGACGACGATGCCATACCTGCTGAGAAGTACTTTCTCCCTTCTCGGTGACAGCACGCATTCCACGAGACATTAATCCTGCATTATCTACAACTAGGTTATCATATTTCATATTATTAAAATTTGAAATAGGTGTTGTTCTGGTATCCAATAAAAATACATTGTCACACAGCGTAGCTGTAGCTGTCACAGTTTTATTGTCATAGATGTGACACATACCAGAACTAAACACTACTTTATAACCTTTTTGGACCATGGCACTTACAGATAATAAGTTTGCGGTTAACTTAGGCACATAGTAAACATTACTTATTGTCTTTATATTACCATTTTTCAAATGAACATTCACAGAACCTTGTCCAGCTGTATACAACTTATCACCATTGGCTATATTCACCTCCAAGGACTTTCCATCACTTACAAAACAACTCATAATACTTTTATCTCCACACATATGTGCAGCGGCACCACTATCAATATACCAAACTCCACTATGTGTGTTCGCTGACAGTGCAGTTAATAAGGCCTTTGATTTGTCTGTATTAGTCTTCATGAACTTCTTATGTCCAGACTTAGGACAATCTTTGATATAATGCCCGATTTTCTTGCATCTGTAGCATCTTTGTTGTTTTTGAATCAATAAAGCAGATGTACCGGGATCATTTTTGTCACTTCTCCGAATATTTTCTTGTAATAGTTTGCCTTTGACTTTTTCGCTGGTGAGTTTAATATTCGAACTCTCAATTGCCATTATAAGAGGATCATAATCAGGCGTCAATCCGCTCAACATGATTACTGCTACAAAATCGTCCTCCAAAGGCGATCCTATTTCACTAAGCTGTTGTGATAATTCGGTAATTTTATTGATGTAAGTTTCCATACTCTCACTCTCATTCAGTTTTGTTCCAAACAATGTTCGCAGAAGCCCTAGTCTGCGACAAAGTCCACTGTCTTCATAGGCTTTGGACAAATTTGTCCAAGCTTCGTGTGCTGTTTTTGCATTCCTGATATGCGGTATTACTGACGGTTGAACAGCTAATGCGATTCTTGCCAAAGCTTTTTGTTGCTTCTTGCTATTACCATCATCCGTTTCTACGCATTCCCATAGTTCTTCCTGTATTAATAACATCTTCATCATAAATTTCCATGAGCTGAAGTTCTCTATGCCCTTTAATTTCTCGATAGAAAAATTGTTCGTTGCTGGAGAGCACGCCATATTTTTATTTATATTCGTATTTTCTTGTTTTTAGAATATATTAATATTTATGCTTGCATGGCGTGCTGGGCGCATAACCTATTAGGTTTTGACCAAATAATGTGCAGAAGTAAACAGGATTAACAGAGATTTAATACTCGTATGCAAATAATATACAGTTCACAGACAGTGTCAAGAGAGGAACGGAAGTAACAACTAATAGACAATACAATAGAACTAGTATAGACAATGTTTGTTTAATATCGGTAAATCCGCACTTAGTCGATAAACCACAATATTACTAACACATACCATAGATTTTTTTATAAATCGCTATGGTATGCAGGTTTCCTCACAATATTTTCCTTCACCGTTTTAGTGCGTGGTGATTGACTATTAATATACACAAAACTCCGAAAAGTCAGAGGTGTGCCCTGGAATTCGAACCCGCAACCACCGTATATATGTTGGCAGTCGCGTCTATTCCGTTTACCAACAGGCCAACACGCACTTTTTTATCCCGTATTTACAGCCTCGATATATAGGTATACATCCTCGTTATACCGAACCTCCCCACTCTCCTCGATTAGTGGGCGGCGATCCATCATCGTCAGACGGTGACGTCACGCGCGGAAACGAATTTGAAACGAAAGGAAAAGCGCGGTGTGTGTCGTGTCGATGGCCTGAGAGGATGTGGTATGGTGATGAGAGGCAGCGGGTAGTTAGAGCGCAATTTTGGACTCATCATCTGATGATGATTCAGCCTATACTGTTGTCCATTGCTGAATTTAGGCTTCCACCAAATTGTACAATTTCACCCTGACTTCGGCTTTTCACAACCAAAATTTTTCAGCGGCCTTTCGCAAATCGTCACTCCACTGGAGGGCGTCCTACACTACGTTTGCCAAGATGCGGTCAGTAGGTAAATTGCACTCTGTGATGCGGTCTCCATTCAGAAACATGTTTACCCCAGCGTTTGTCGGTTTTTTTTTACTTATTTTTTTATTTGACACTGGACGGTAGATTAATAAAACTATTTGTTTATATAACAGGATAAAATTATTTGCTGTAATCCGAAAGGCGTGTGAAACCGGGTGTTGTTATCACGCTTTTTTCATTTCATGTGAAAAGGCAGTTATTTTTTTTTTATAATTTGGTGGTTATAAGTGTAGGTATTAGAATGAGCACTAACTTTCAGGAATTAACTATCGTATATTTTATAAATTAACACTTAATACATTCACAGACAGAGTAAGATTATAACTATGTGACTCGGAGCGAGATGTGCTCGTGACGAGAGATGGCAGACTGTCCTTTCATCCAAATAAACCGACCCTTTTATAGGACTACCCGAATGAGGATCGGTGGGGATAAATCTTACAGAAAATATTTTTAAGCCATAAAATAGGGTTTTATGGTTAAACATCTGCAGTCATATCTTAAAATAAAATGCGTGTTTAAATAATGTTCAAATTACAAATAATAAGGGTGTTATTTTAAAAGCTAAATCTAAGTTGACGTATTGCAACCGCCACAATAATGGCCTTGCATATTGGCGGCATTGCACCTGATGGTAAGTGCCAATGCCGCCCAGGCAGAGTATCCATTGGCATCGGACGGCAGTCCCATGCCAATGGAAACAATTATGCCGGCCTGCTAAGGTGCCTCTTCACACCACGCCGGAAGGACCCAGGATTGTAGGAAGGAGGGAACACGTGAGACGGCAAACAATTCCACAGCCTGACGGTGCGGCACAAAAACGAATTCGAGAACCGTTTGGTTCGCGCCGGGATGGTGTGGACCGTCAAGCTATGGCTTCGCAAGCCAGCACGCGTGGTTCTGGTTAGGAATGGAGAGGAGGGGATCAAGTTGAACAATTCTTCAGAGCACTCACCGTGATACAGGCGGTAGAACACGCTTAGAGAGGCGACATCTCTCCGGAGTTGTAGCGACTCTAAGTTGCTCGTAACGTCTGCATCATTCACAATGCGGATGGCCTGCCGCTGCAATCCATCCAAGGCATCGAGCAGGTACTGGGCGGATCCATCCCAGAGGTGCGAGCAGTACTCCATACCCGGCCGGACCTGCATATTTCAGCAAATAGCATAATTCTGTCGAATGGCAATAATCTGAACAAAACTGCATTGATTTTTACGTAGTCACTTTTCTAAGCTAGAATTTCAAGTAAACGCCTCCGCTCCCGCTCCCTCATATCAGCCTACCCCACCGACCACACGGGGTGAAAAGCACCGCGGCAGACACCACTCGTGACGCGTCGACCGCTGACCGCACCCAGCCAATTCACAATAAAACTAAACTGAGCTCCACATAAAAACTCCACAGACATTGACAGTTAAGGCTGCACGGCAGTTCCTTTGACTTTAAAAATAAAATTACAAAATTGCACACGGGATTTACGGACAGATTAAAAATAAAATTGTGATGGAAGTTGTGTATTTTGGCGGTAGAATTTGTGTTGCATTCGTCGCATTAAGAAATTATATCGCGCATTAAAATATTCAAACGGAATATTAGGATAACAGTGTGAATTCGTGCTTTATTATAGAAAAGTTAATATACAATAACGTTTTAGCGGTAAACATAATAGAGCTTGAGTTCGAATAAAAAATAAACATAATTTTGGCGGGAATTAAACTCGTAATGGTGCGAACGGATTAATGTTTTGATATTTTCAATGATTTTGGTGTTAAAAAATGTGAATATCGTTACATTACATCAGTAAGGATCTAAAAGGCGATTTTAATTGTTAAATGTGATGAAAAGTGTGTAATATGAAGTGAGTGATCGCGACTCGTGAACATGTGGTTATGATGGATGGATGACTGCCTCAAGACATTGCTGTCGGACCTCTAAGGTATTTTATTCATTGCTTTTCCCTTACATTTCGTTACGAGATGCTGTTTAGTGTGTAAAAGAGAGTAATATTTGAACTAATTTTCTTCCATTTCGGCATGCTTTAATATTATATCAGGCCATACAAAACTATTGATTTGACTAATTACTTTTTGGTGGTTATAAGTGTAGGTATTAGAATAAGTACTCACTTCCAGGAACTAACTATTGTATATTTTGTGAATTAACACTTAATACATTCACAGACAGAGTAAAATTATAATTATGCGACTCGGAGCGAGATGTGCTCGTGACGAGAGATGGCAGACTGTCTTCTTTCATCCAAATAAACCGACCCTTTTATAGGACTACCCGAATGAGGATCGGTGGGGATAAATCTTCCAGAAAATATATTTAAGCCATAAAATAGGGTCTATCCTTTCAACTAAAAATTAAGGTCGGCCCAAACATCTGGGCTATTGTCCAAACAGAAAGGTTTACCCAAACATGTGTACTATTGTCTAAAAAACATAAATTTGTTGCAAAGGATTACCGCCACTAAAGAACTTAACTATAATAATACAGTTTTATTGCCCCGGCATGAACGGGTCATTACAATTAGGAAACAATAATTTAGAACAGCATCTTTTTAACTAATATTATACAATAAGGTACACAAAAATTCTTACTTAAATAAAACGACTCGCAGATGTTTTATGGTTAAACATCTGCAGTCATATCTTAAAATGAAATGCGTGTTTGAATAATGTTCAAATTACAAATAATAAGCGTGTTATTTTATAAGCTAAATCTAAGATGGCGTATTGCTACCGCCACAACTTCTGTTTGAAAATTTACTTAACCCAGGCGCTTAAATAAATAGTAGTTTAAAAATTAACTTGTGTTTTACAAATTAAATATCTTTAAATTGAACTTGTTCTAAAGAAATTGTGTAGAACAAAACGTTTTCTGAAATTGCGTTTCATTTCACACAATAAAGCTAATAGATTTTTTAATAAAATTGTTTGTTTTAACATTCAATTATTGAAAAGCAAACTAACTTTGATCAATTTTAATTACAGACCGCTTTAAATTTCATTTAGAGTTTGGATTTTATTCAATAGTTAAATTATTTGTTTGATTATATCGAATTTTGCGTTACCAAAATTAAATAATTTGGTAGCCATATCATGTTTGTATTGTAATTAGCTGTGAAATAGATTGACAAAATGTATAAATGTTTAGAATTAGATAGTACGTTTGAGATCATCATAATTAAACACATATTTAGTATTTTTACTTTCATTAGTACAGTCAGCAACATAAGTCGCTACACATTCACGAGATTTGGAATTGTCTTATCATCCAAAATAATAATTATTTTTAATATCGTATGGCATTTCTCGACATTATGACTTTACTTGGTTATATTTTACGACTACAGAGTAGTACGTACAAATTTTAATTCATAAAAAGGTTATCAAAAAATGTGAAGTGTTCAGCGACTTATGTTGCCGACTGTACATCCAACACAATCTTAAGACAAAAACCAATAAATATATAATCACAATTTTATCATACACAAGTTAAAGATCCTAATGAAACGATTTCTAAAAAAATTGGTGATATCCAATGAAATGGAACATAAACATAGAAAGACCAATAAAAAACGGTTATTTTAAAATTGCTGACTTCGGGGAACTTCGTCACACTTCGGCAAACTTCGTGGAAGTTCGCGAGTGCTCGTAAACATTCGAGTTGGAAAGTAATTAAGTATTTTTGATTGATTGTTCATGCAGATTTCAAGATGGGAAAGTTGTGAGAACTTCGCGATTAGGTTATTGGTATGGTTTTGTTTCGTTGTCTGGACGATGGATGAATGAGGTAACTTATTTACATAATAAAGTATTAATGCTTTTATGTTTTCTTTGAATAATGAACTTGGAAAACTCCGTTTTACATCTTATTATAGGTAGTAAATATTGACTAATAAGTTTATTTGAATTTCTGCATACGTTTGGTAGGTAAATGCTTTTCAGAGGATCCTTCCTCTTAACAGCAGTGTAAATGCACTGTTGTGTTTCGGTTTGAAGGATTGTAGTCAAAGAAACTATTGGACATATTGAGACTTAACATCTTATATCTCGGGATGGGGCAGTGAAAAGCCAAGCATTGTTTTGTAATTCATGGTGATTTGGCTTTGTTACTTTCCATGAGCGGTCGTCTCTCTTACTATCAGGATAATGGTATACTCGTCTCGCCATACATTGCAGTAATAACACACGATTTGAAGATTTAGAGAGTATAGACCTTCGCTCAGCAGTGGGATGACAAAAAATTATAAAAATATATATTCTAGAAGATAAAATTACTTAGCAGACATATGGGTATTATACTTAATGATAAATACATTAAGAACTTGAAATATCAACTTGTAAATTATCCAAACGTAGTAGCATCGATACAATTTGCCAACGGAGTTGTGCGCCATCTTCTTCGATGCAATTTGTAATGATTAAGAAACAAGTGATATTTAAACTCAAGTTTAGAACTTAAGACGTGTACAGTTTTGTAATTAGCGTGTAAGACAAAAGTGATAGCAATTAGAGTCCGATTTTCTAGTTAGTTTTTATTACAATAATTAAGACGAATTAAAGTTACAAATTATATGTTTTTTATTACTTCTTCTACTTTCTTTATTACGTCTTCACCTGATTGGAAATGATACGAGCGCTCATGAACAGTAGCAAAACAAACAATACCATGAAGCACAAAGCCATGCTGGCATTCTACTGTGTTCGCCAACTTGAGACATATTAAGATGTTAAGTCTCAATATGTCCAGTAGTCACTCTGGCTACAGTATCTTTCAAACCGAAACACAACAGTGCATTTACACAGCTATATGGCGGGAGAAATAGACGTTGCGGTGGCATCTATCCAGACCGCCTCTCTCATATGAGAGACCTACCATCAGTGAAATAAACTTTGAATAAATTCATTTTGAGTGAAGACAAAACATCGTAAACTAAAATGGTTTTTAAAATAATGTCTATCTATATAAAATTCTATGAATAAGGCGGTTTGTATCTTAAACCTCAAACGCCTCTCACTTCCACCACACCATGACTCCGCTATCTAATCCGATTCGAATTGAAATTTTGTTGAGCGCAACCACCTGTAACTTGAGCTCAATGAGAAACTATTAATACCGTCTGGCTTCACCAGGCAGCGCCCTGTTACCACCCGTAGGGTCGCCACTATTGTCTTCTGATATTTTTAAGTTCTGACCGTTATTATCCTTATTGCTTACCATCAGATGCGTTGCAGTAACCACTCTTCCGATGTATAAATCTTCAGTACTCGCCTGTATTTTCAAAGTTACAATTGCTTTTTATTCTATTGTGCAGTAAATATGTTTTTTAATTAATTAATAGTATAGTTCATTTTTTGACGCGCAAATGGCGTGGTTGTCATGCTGTTGTCAAAGTATTAGGAACATTATTTCACTATTTAATGCATTGTTTGAAATATGTTTTTTTAATTAAAAACTACCAGCGTTTCCTCTAATGAATAATCTGATGATAGAGCACCACTAAATCAAAAACATTTGCATTGGACCTGTCTATGTATTGCGCTGCGAAAATTTTATTTTATTTATTAATACTCTAAGGTATAAAAGAGTTTAAATTATTATTTTAGCAAAAACTATGGATTTACCACCCAAAAATGACGATATTTAAAAAATCATAAAAAATAATTGTCGCGTTTCTTTGCGAAATTTTTAGTTGCATTGTGTTTGTAGTCACTAAAACTACCACCCGGCTTCGTTTTCGGTAGCAGTCTTGAGATACCCAGTATACTATATACACATATATGTATATATACCAGTAAATACCAGTTTGCATTCCACGCAGCCGTGTTAGCAGGTGCAATGTTGTCATCAAATTAAAGTTTTTCCAAACAATATAGACCAAATTACTTGCCACGGCCCAACTTTAAATTACTTTTCTTGTAACAAGTTTAAGTGTATCGGGTCACCCGTTGTATTGGTGTTTACACAGATTCATAGAAACAGAAATTGCTGGATTTTTAAAATGCAAGATGTTTATATAGACATACATATGTATAAGTATAACCAGACTGCAACCGAAAACGTAGCCGGGTTGTAGAGTTTTAGTGATAAACCGCCGTACAGGCACACTGTAACTAAAATTTCACGCCAATTTTTTTGTAAGGTTTTAGATATAATCGTGTTTGGGTGGTAAATTCATATTTTTGCTAAAATAATAATTTAAAACCATTGCGTACCATAGCATATTTAAAATAAAAAAAAAACATTATTAGTTTAGAAGAAACTGTATTTATTTATTTATTTTATTTATTTCATACTTCATATACAAATAGTATACAGGCGGGGCTTAATGCCAAAGGCATTTTCTAACAGCCAACCTTCAGGTGGTGCAGAGATAAATTCAGAAGGTGCATAAAAATTGGTTGCGACGTAAATCGAGGATATATACTCAATACTTATACTAGTACCTACACAAATATAAAATATGATATACATAAATACAAGATATTATATACATAAATAAATTATATAATATACATAAGCACTAAGAATAATATATATATATATATATATATAAATTAAAAAAAAAACAAAATGTTATGATAGTTCTGCCAATCTGTCTAGGAACAGTTTTCGAACTCTTATTTTGAAACCTAAACGTGTCGTAGATGTCCTAATCTCGAGAGGGAGCGAATTCCAAAGTAGGATAGATTGAATAAAGAAGGAAGAGTGAACAAAGTCTGAATTATGAGAGGGGCACTTAAGGAGAAGGTTGTTAGCTGATCGAAGGTTCCTATCATGGTTACTACCTAAGTACTGGAAATTTGGAGTTAAATAAGAAGGTGGGGAAGAGGACGTAAGAATAGAGAAAAGCGTGGAGAGAGCGTGTAGCGAGCGACGCTGGCGAATAGGTAACCATTTTAATTGAAATCGGAACAAAGAAACATGGTCATACTTACGAAGATTAAAAATGAATCGAATGCAGTTATTGAGAAGCCGGTCAAGTTTGTTGAGGTGTTCTGCATTCAGATCAAAATAGCACACATCACCATAGTCAATTAAAGGGAAAATCAAGGATTGCACAAGCATTATTTTGGTTTTGACAGGAAGGAAATTCTTGAGGAAATTTACCACCCAAATACGATGATAGGAACAAATCATCTGAGTTATTGTTATAGATGTTTTTTTTTTAATTTTATTATGGTATCGTGCACAAACGTAACTCTGGGCTGATAATGAATAGAAAAATCCAATATCGCTTTGTCTAACCCGGGATTCGAACCCGACACCTCAGCTTTGTAACCGTACCCTAGTACAACTACGCCATCGAGGCAGTCAAATTTTATGTCACATTTTTATGCTGACACGTCAATATAGCTACATTCCATTTGTTGATAAAAGCAATACAATTCCTCGATATACACCGACGGGATGTGAATATAACAGTGTTAAAATTTCTTTATCCTCCCGATCAATCCATTTTTTCCACAGCTTCACCGAGTTAGAAAAACCTCTACAGCGAACAAATTAAATATAACATTAAGACATTAACCTAAATCCTTCAAAAACATAATTAAATACACACGCTGGCACAATTAGAGGAACACGCACAAAAATTAGTTTTTTTTTTAATTTTGTTTGCTGTTTGTTTAAATGGTTGTTTTTATATTTCAGCACCTTTAAAAAATTAAATGATGCAAAAAGATTTTTGGATATTTAGAGTTTTATCGTTAATTATACGCTCTCAAGTGCTTTTAAGATTTTTTCACTTTCAAGTGGTTTCACAAAATTTTGTTTAATTTCATTTTATGTGACTTAAGATATTTTTATTGTTATTGTTTTTAGAGTACCTGTCTTGTAGGATATAAAATGAGTGGCTTACCTTCCACTGAAGTTGCCAGAGCGGTAACAATGATTGAAAATGGTCAAGGGTAGGATTCAGTATCGTCGCGCATTGGGTGTGTCGGTATCTGTCGTCTTTCTCAACGTTAAACGTTAGAGGCACATAGGCTCTTATATGCGGATGCCAGGATAAGGCAGAAAACGGTGGACCAGTACCCAGGATGGTCATTTTATACGGCTGAAAACTTTGAGAAATCGTCGTCAAACGGCTATTCAGACCCGAAACATGTCACAAGAAGTCCGTGATGTTAATATCAGTGAGCGTACAGTGAGAACACGTTTAAATGAAGTTGGACTAAAGTCTTACGTTCCGTCAAAAGCTCCAAAACTCGAGGTGGTACATAAAGTAGCCAGATAAGCTTTTGCTCATCAACACCGCGACTGGACAAATGAGTGGAGCCGAGTTTTGTTAAGTGATGAAAGCAGTTTTGTTGTGAATTGCATAGAAGGAAGGGAGAGGATCTGGAGGTATCGAGGAGAACGCTAATCGAGGAAACCTTACTGAAAGAGGTGTGTTATGGCGGAGGGTCAATTTTGGTATGGGGTGGTATATGTTCGGAAGCATGCGCGGAGTTAATACTTATAGAAAATGGGTCTTTAGCTGCACAAAGATACGTCGCAGAGATCTTAGAGTCCCATGTATTGTCTTTTGCACCATCCATAGGCGAATATTTTTTATTTATGCATGATAATGCGCGGCCCCACACAGCGCAAATGGTTCGCGACTACTTAAATCAGGCCCAAATCGCGCAAATGGATTGCCCAGCAAGATCACCAGACATGAATCCCATAGAGAACGAATGCGACGTTATCGGAAGAAAGATAAATGGAAGAAACCAAGCCCCTAAGATAGTCCAAGGATTAAAATTCATGTTAGTGCAAGAGTGGGAGAATTTGTCGCAAAAAATGATTGATGACAACATTAAAAGCATGAAAGATCATATCCAGACTCTTATCTGAGCCCGTGGTAGCAATACGCATTATTAATTTTCTTAAATTATTTCTGTAAGTTTTTAAAATACACGATTACATTTGACAATACAGAAATTTCATTTTACTGTATTTCCGTTTAATTGCATTTGCGTCATTAATAAAAGTATTTTTTACTCAATTTTAGTAATTTGTTATAAATTTTGCCTCATTTTGAATATTGAAAAATAAAAACATTCAGTTATTATAATATTTTCTAAGAAATTCAATATTTAACGCGTGTTCCTCTAATTCTGCCGGCGTGTGTAGCAACACAAAACAAAGAACTTCTGTTCCTTGTCGGATGAGGCTAAATCCTTGTATGAATATGTTACGTTAGGTATTAAGAGTTATTCCTTTACTGTTGAGGCAGTGCGGCTGTGGAACGCTTTGCCTCTTACAATTAAGCGATCGTCCTCGCTGGAAATATTTAAATCAAGGGTGAAAGCTCACTACCTTTCGCAATAGATTTATCACCATTCACTATTATCATTATAATATTGTTATCTATATATGTATGTATATGTAGTATATTTATTTATTTATTTATTTATGGTATTTAAATGTGTCATACCTTGCATTTATTCGTTTTATATCGGTATTTATATATTTATATTGCATGTAAGTTTATTGTTAATAATAAGCACCGTCCATAACCATTGAGTCTTTCCTTTACCAACCGGTTGTCTGGAAGAGATCGCTTAAAGCGATAAGACCGCCAGTTATATCACCAAAGTTATGTGTCACTGTAACTATTGTTTTCTTTTTTGTGTTTTTCTTCTTTTATTCTTTTTTGTTTTTTTTTGTTATCCTTTGTACACGGTGTTATAATAAAGAGTTATATTATTATTATTATCAAGAGACGCAAACCCTCTTTAAAAAATAAAAATAGAGACGTGGATTAGCGGAATTAATTTTAAGCACACCTTATAGGTATAATATGCAGTTTGTATAGTAATTGAAGGCTTTGTGAGAACTATGTAAATTTAGTCATATACATGGGCTGTGAAACGAGACGCCGCGGGTTCGAATCCCGCACCGAAACAAATATTTGTGTGAACTTGAACCATAGGTAATTGTTTCGGGTTGGGTGTTTGTGAGATCGAAAATTCTCTCGTAGGTCCTGATACCCACGACACAAAACTCGATCTTGGTGTGGGCTCAGGACTATGTATGTGACTGTTAGTGTATTTTTAAAATGTGTGGTGGCCACACATTTATAATACGTGTGGTGGCCTGTTGGTAAACGGATCAGGCGCGGTTGCTACCATATTCACGGTGATCGCGGGTTGGAATCGCAGAACAAACCTCTGACTTTTCGGAGTAATGTGTGTTTTGGTAGTCAATCGCGGTGGACTATATGGCGTAACCATTCCCAATCGTATTCTCGATTCTAGGGAAGGTCCGTGCCCTGCAGTGATATGGTACATAAAGAATAGAAAAATCCAATATTACTGCAAAATAATATGCCCGACCGGGGATTGGAACCTGAAACCTCAGCTTTGTAATCGTACAACAGATAAACTGCGCCACCGACGCAGACAGTATTATGTTCTTATTCAAAAATTAAGAGACCTAGCATCTAACATGGCGATTGCAGTATAGAGCAATGCAGAACTTAATATTTAAATGTTTTGATTGATATTTGTATTTATTTAAATAAATGTAAGTTTACAGTCTTAATTCAAAATACTTACATTCTAATAACTAAACCTAAATGAAATAACAAAATTTAAATCAAATTACATATTTCTTATAAAAATAGTAACATCAATTTACATACACATCTAATTACTATAAACTATTTAAAAATAAGTTAATCTTAATATATATTTGACTGGGCTTATCATAAAACAAATCTTGATCTGAGTGGTGAGTGAGCATGGAATTAAGCAACGCGGTTGTTCGCGCGGTGGGCGCAGCGGCGGCGTGTCGCGTGCGCACTCCTCGCGGACATGCGAACAGCTTGCGGCGCCGACGCGGACCCTCCTCTCCCTCGCCTCCAACCAAGAATCTAGATGGTACGTACGCAATACCCACCATCCCTAACGCAGTCGGATTGTCTACTTTATTCGTTAAGAGATGGTAGTAGTGGATTAACAGCCGCTGCCAATAAACAAACCCAATCCAACATTTGCCGTTTTAGATTGACAGCTCAATCTTTTTTCTGATACTATATTGCCAATAATCAATCTCAGTAGTGAAAAAACTATGGCAACATGACAAGAGACAATCGAAAAGTAGAAAACAATCCAGATTGACGTCAATCTAATTTTTTCGATTGATTATTGGCATCGGCCGTTAGAGTAGCATCTTGCGTTTGTACTCCAATGTGTCCAAACCAACCATACCTGTCACGAACACGGACGGATATTGTTTCTTTTATGTTTAAAATAACACTTTCTCAAACTAAAAATGCGCAATCTATTACTGATAAAAAAAACATGTTTATTCTACGCCTTACAATCGTTTTATTTTGTAACACAAAAATAAAACATTTACAAAAAGAGAACCATTTTTGTACAATTCCCAGAATGTTATCCAGACAAGATTTAGTCGATCTGAAGTGTCTAACGCGAGGGATCAGCCGAGTAATGAACTCAGCTCGGTGCATCGTCTATACGAGCTTACTTTATTTCAGTGACGTGCATGAAATATTCAATAGGATAGAATAAGTGAACTGTTTTCTAGCTTGAAGAGACACCGTAAGAAAATTAGCATATAAAGATATCTTCATAAGAATTTAAACTCAAGCATCTTGCTGTAGAGTACAATGGGAGACTAAAGCCGGCTATGTATTGTTTAAATGCGACACGATACGTATCAATAAATGAAATCGTACTATTTTCTATCCCTCTGATTCATCAGGAATAAATGCAGTTTTCAAATGCCGTTAATATGAGCTGCACAAAATGGCGTCGAAGCAATTTGTTTTACAGAATTCTGTGTTGCGAATTTGCATCGCGCCGATTCGCAGTTTCGTGAATGAGCTCTAAAACCATTATGAACACGCGACACTGCTTTGCTAGGTGTCTTTGTAGAGTGACTCTATGTATAAATAAATAATAGTTTAAAAAAACTAAAAAACACGCTTTATATAGAAAACCCAACTAAAAAATAGAAAATAAATTTTAATAATACTGAATTAAAGATAGTGTAAAAAATTAATAAGAAAAAAATATTTTTTATTGTAAAAGAAGCGTGGGGTGCATGTTTTCAATAGATATAATTATTTTATCGACAGATATAAGTAGAAAGATTATCATTTTGATAATATCTTAAAAAGCACCCCACGCTTTTTTCACAACAAGAAATATTTTTTCTTATTAATTTTTTACACTATCCTTAATTCAGTATTATTAAAATTTATTTTCTATTTTTAGTTGGGTTTTCTATATAAAGCGTGTTTTTTAGTTTTTTACACTATTATTTATTTTCTACTTTTTAGTTTGGTTTTTTGTATTGTCATCGGTCTTTGACAGGTGTGCAAAATTTGAATGAAATCTGTCCGTTTAAAGTGGGTCAAAATCGCGTCTTAAGGAGTCGGTTACAAACATACAAACATACAAACATACAAGCAAACATACAAACAAACATAAAAACAAACATACAAGTGAAGCTAATATAAAGCGTGTATTAAAAACAGTAATATTTGAATTGATTTGACATATATCGCGATGCATTTTAATAGTATGTTTCTGCCATTAAAATCCTATTACCGAAACATTTTATCGGGCAAGCAGTCGATTGTAAAAATATAAGCAAAATCATTTTAAAACATGTTTAAAAAGTCGAAAGACCATCGATCCATCTACTCATAAATGTGTGAAATGAGCAGGCAATAGAAGACTACAGTATTTAACAAAAGCCCCGGAATTCCTTTCAGTAATACTCAATAGAGATTGTAATTTTTTTTTTTTGTAAAATGATATTCAACTGAGTGATGTTACGGGTGGATGACCTCGTACATTAGCGCGTGCGGCCTTTGATGTATGACGTGTTTATATCTGGACGAAATTGGTGTATCTATTACGTTCTGAAAATGGGTAACGATACTGATAATACATTTAGCACGAATAGCATTTTTGATGAATATTGTATAAGGTAGGTGGCACAGAGTACATTTTACATACTAAGATAGAGACGTCACTCAATCAATTCAAGGCGCCCTCTGGCGTTAAGTAAGAAAAACAATCCAGTAATATATCTATACTTACTTTCATTACCTTTATATACGAAATGAAAAGATTTAGGGAGGTTTGGACCTGAATAAGATCTGACAGAATCGATTTGAATTTTGTCTATTTGAAACAAATTATTCTGTATAGAAATGTGAACATAACAATTCTCATTTGCGCATGTGTATGCATTTTAATAAATTTAATAATTGTTTTAAAATTAACTAATCAGCAAATAAGCTAATCAATGCTGTTAAAAGTAATTTAGGGCCAATAATATCCGCGTAAAATACAATCTACGTAAAATGGAGAAACCCGTACAAACCAACGATTTTTTCGCCCTCTGGTGTTAAGTTAGTAATAAATAAAAGTTAAAAAAAACTAAAATACACGCTTTAATAAGATATACAACTAAAAAAGTAAAAATAATTGATACTGAATTTAAGATAAGAAAATGGAGTAAAATACATATATTTTATTGTTACAAAACGTGGGGTGCAGGAGGATAAGTAATTGTTGTAAACACCCCACGCTTTGTAACAATAAAATATATGTATTTTACTCCATTTTCTTATCTTAAATTCAGTATCAATTATTTTTACTTTTTTAGTTGTATATCTTATTAAAGCGTGTATTTTAGTTTTTTTAACTATTATTTAATTGTTTTGACTAAAAACAACCATCTACGGCTGTATTTCCAATCAATAACGCCATCTGTTGGTCAGTAGTAACATTTGACACTTGAAGAATACAATGTTAACGCCATCTACCGATGAATAGTGGAAATATGCATTAATGACGTGATCACGCCATCTATTAGTCAGTAGCAAATTATGTTCATCTATACGCCACCTAGTGGTCAGTAGCAATGGTCATCAATTATAAGAATAATTAATCCTGGCGAATCTAATCAGGATAATTATATATTTTAATCGAATTATTGTATTGTCATCGGTCTTTGACAGGTGTGCAAAATTTGAATGAAATCTGGCCGTTTAAAGTGGGTCAAAATCGCGCCCAAAGAAGTCGGTTACAAACAAACATACAAGTGAAGCTAATATAAAGCGTGTAAAAACGATGATTATAATTCGTCGTTGTTTGTTCTAAGTTAAACCACCGTGGTAGGTGGTAATTAGACCCGTTTGTCGGGGTAGACTATACCTGTCTGAAAGTATCACGTCATTGGGTGTTTGAACTTTAAACGGTTAAACGTCTGTACAAATGAAAGGTTGATTTTTCTTGAATTGTACAAATGTTAAGAAAATACTAATGGAATCCTTGCAAAGATTTTAATGCTGGCTTTATTGTATCTTTTGCTTTAATGAGTGGTGTTTCGGATTACCTTTATTCATTTTAGCTTAGCGATTTCAAAGATTCTTAAATAAATATTGACAAAAAGTTTACCAGAGCTCTTTACAATAATACACATACATACATACATAAACTCACGCCTTGTTCCCAGAAGGGGTAGGCAGAGGTGCGAGGGCACCCACATTTCGCCTTGTAAATTCCGTCCCACAATGTGATAGGTTGGGCAGTGTGTTGCGAGCCTATGGCCATATCGAGCACAAAATTCTGACTCTGGGCTGATACTGAATAGAAAAATCCAATATCACTTTGCCCAACCCGGGATTCGAACCCGAGACCACAGCTTTATAACCGTACCGTAGTACAACTATGCCACCGAGTCTCTTTACAATAATAAACTGCACTTTTCCCATAAGATTAAATATTTGTATGAGTGGTGGCCGTTTTTAACGGATCACTTTTGACATAATTAGAAGATCCATTTTCAATAGTAATCTCCCAGAGGTAATAAGCGATGACTATGACATAAATATATATAATAAAATATCTTTCTTGAAGGTTTAATGACTTAATTTTAGTTTTTTAATTCAGCGCGGGATTTGAACCTACAGCCTCTATTATCAGCCAACTGACCCACTATTTCACGCGCTGCAAATTATAAACTAATATAAACAAATTCACCAGACGCGCAACCTAATCTTAAAAATCCCTTTTGACACAAATGCTAGAATATGAATAATTTTGGCTGATCAATCATAATTATATACGCTAATTATCACACAAACTTCTTATAACATAGCGACGTTGGTAAACTTATTCTCCAAGGATTTGTCGCATATGTCTAATGTTAAAATAATATTTATCTATCCTTAATACGTCGCACTATAGGGCTCGGGTCATTTTACAACGTAGAGGGCTTAGGCTATGCGACACTACGTTGGCCTAGGACAGTTGGTGGTCTACACATGTTTTTTATAATTTCGGCGTCTATCCAACTGCGCCACGGATGCTGTAGTTTCTCATATAATTATTTCGTAGCGTCAGTTTTTGTAATGAACGTATAGAAATGAATACCTGTTTTTCTAATTGCAAACATTACAATAAGACATCGTTTTCTTTGAATGGAAAGGCAAAGCAAAGGCAAATCAATTTCAGTCACTGAACTGAACACGATCGCAAAGTCGTCGCTTCACGCCTTTTCTGTGAAGCTTTAAAAAATAAGTAAAGTAATCAGTAATATAATGTAATAAGTCAGTCGATAGTAGATCTCTCCAATTAGAGGGATCAGTAATGGTTTTGCACTAGTCAGTAACAAGAACTATCATTAACTATTACACTGTCATAAAAAATAATTAGAGATTAAGTGCTATGTGTATTGTCTTGTCATAAGAGCTCTTTAATTGTCTAGATGACTTACTGGTGGTAGTTCCCTCATATGTGAGAGGTCGCCTAGTTAGGTACCACCACAGTGTCTATTTTTCCGGCCAAATAGCAGTGTAAACACACTGTTGTGTTTCAGACTGAAGGACATTGTAGCCAGAGCAACTGCTGGACATATTGAGACTTAACATCTTGTGTCTCAGGATGGCGAGCGCAGTGGAATACATTGCTTTGTAATTCAAGGTGTTGTTTGGTTTTGCTACTGTTTATGAGCGGTCGTATCGCTTACCATCAGGTGAAAGATATGCTCACCCCGCCATTCATTAATTTTTTTTAAAAATACTTTCAAATCAAATATTCACATCAACATGTTACTAAGCAAGTAAGGATTGTCGAAATTAATCTAAAAGTTAATTAGCAAAGGACGCTTTCACATTTATTTGCTTGAGTGAATAGAAATCAAAGCGTCTTAATTAGCCCTCAAGCATTTTGCGACCTGATTTAAATTAACATTAATTGACGTAATTACTACACGTATTAAAAATAGATGTTACTATTCCCTTACTGGTATAAGAAGAGCGCGTATCCATACTTTTAAACTAATATATTATACCTACAGATGAAGTATCTGTATGTACGGGCTAATCTCAGAAATTACAAGATCGATACGAAAAAATCTTGAAGTTTTGGATAGTTCGTTGCTTTAGGTAGTTTATAAAGACCTTTTTATCCCGGATGAATAAACATACTTTTATCCTGGAAAAACTTTTTTACGGATGAAGCCTCGAGCAATACTAAATCCTGGTATTGATATCTAGATAGCACATATTACTATAAATATATGAAATTTATGGATTGAGAGATTTCCTAAAAGTTATGTCAATATATCTAATAGTTACTCTCGCTACAATGCCCTTTAAACCGAAAAACAACAGCATTTACTGCTGTTGGGCGGGAGAAATAGACATTGCAGTCTCTACAGCAATACAAAGCACAAGCTGTATATAACTATATACAAGTATTTATATAATATAAATGTCGTAATGAACTCCAGAACAAACAGACACCAGTTTTGTATGCCAGCGAAACTCTCTAATTTGCAACGCTACGGCGTAGTCTCGCGCTACGACGTAGCAGTGTCTACGAGCTCCTGTTTTTAATATAATAATATCGTTTTCGTCTCAGTTGGTTGTCTGAGTATTAATATTGTTTGGGAACATATTATTTTTCTTCCAGATAAATTGTTAAAATGTCAGTATATGCATAGAATTTATTATGTCAAATATATGACACGCTTCATTTCACAATGAGCAAGCAATCGTTCAAAAAATGCTAGGCTTCGGGCTCTAAAAAAACATTGTGACTTATAAATATTTATTTTGGTTCAGTATCTTGTACTTAAAAAGTTCCTCTTAGTATGTGATATCTTTGACATAATACTTAGAGTTTGATTGATATGGGTTAGGCCGCAATCCATACTAGCCTAGCTTGGGATGTCAGACTAAATTAAATCTCTACTATTATATAAAGCTGAAGGGTTTGTTTGGTACCTCTAATCTCAGGAACTGCTGTTCCAAATTGAAAAATATATTTTGTGTATGCTAGCTAGAAAATACGAGGATTTTCGAGCTCGGATTGGTCAATATTCGAAATTGATAGAAGTCATTGAACATTTTGGCCGCCATTTTGTAAAGTGTAGCTGCACCCGAGCTGCTATAATAAATATCTGATTGAAAGCAATATGCTTGGTGCATTTAAAGCCGACATAAACCAGTGCTGGGCATTTACTGCGACCGCACACGCGAGATGACTTTATGGCGTCGTTAAACAAACGATAAAGGTAATGCTGCTTGCCGCTGCTCACACCGACACTCCGACGTCTCATAACCTGTATCTGTACCAGCTCATATACGTCCCACTGCAGGGCACGGGCCTCCTCTACAAGCGAGAGTACGATTGAGAATGATTAGGCCATATAGTCCACCACGTGGGCCTAGTGCGGGTTCGCGGACTTTACATACCATAGATGTTTTTGTAAATCGCTATGGTATGCAGGTTTCCTCACGATGATTTCCTTCACCGTTTTAGTGCGTGGTGGCACACATGACTCTGAAAAGTCGGAGGTGTGCCCTGGGATTCGAACCCGCGACCTCCGTGAATATGATAGCAGCCGCGTCTGGTCCGTTTACCAACAGCCACCACGCACTTCACTCATGAACTTGTATATACTTTAATTTTATAGCAAACTAGCCCGGGTACCGGCCAGCACCGCTGGGTGTAGATACTTTTTCACTCGTCAATAAAGTACTTTTTACTGGTAGGTATCTTATTATATCAATTTCTACTTCTCTAGCCAAATAGCAGTGTAAATGCACTATTGTGTCTCTGTTTGAAAGCCTCAATGGCCCAATTGTACCATTATATGATTGCAAAGCTGTGGTCTTGAGTTTGAGTCCGGGTTCAGTCATATTATATTTGTCGGTTTGTTATGTACCAATAAATACATTTCATTTTATTTAAGAAAGAAAGAAAGAAGAAAGAAATACATTTATTGAAGGCGCAAACATACATAGGTAGGTAATAAAATAACAAAATATACAAAAAATAAAAACATGAAAGAAAAAATAAATACAATTATGCAACAAAATTACGTGCTAAACTATTGCGCCGACAATGGGAATGACATTTCATTTCAATTGATGTACAACATATAATGAGACGATAAAATATTTTATAGATTATGCTCGTACCAGTCGCCTACCACTGCAGTAAGGATTAACAGTAGCGCAGAGATAAGTAGCAAGTATCTTAGAATTCTTACAATCTAGATATATTTAATCGGAGTACTCAAACTCTCAATAGTAAACCACTCTCCATCATGCTCTCGATTGTAGAGGAGGTCCGTGCCCTGCAGTGTGACGTATATGGACTGATATAGATCGATTGAAGACGATGCGCGTGCCTTATAGTTGGCTATATCTGGAATGGATTATTATTTAATATTAAACACATACCTATAAAAATTTATCCATAGTTTCAACCTATCCCTATTTAATTTATACGTGATAGATGTATATTATGTATAAAATACATATGTTTCACACATCCAACGTAGCTACGCTAGCTAAATAATAAAATAAAAGAACAATATTAAAAGCTAAATGCCAGCGTAGAACACCCAGATCATAAACTGTTCGTAATATTGCCAGCGAACACGGCCACACGTCGGTGTGATTAGAGTTGAGCTCAGGTGAACACAACTCATAAAACTATTATATTGAAACAGCGAAATATCTGTCAGTAAATAACAGCAGGCTTTCAAAAACACATTTATATTGTGTAATAAATGTCGCCTTTTTAGCACGTTTTTATTAGCTTCGCCTGAATAAATGTTTGTATGTAACTGAATCTTTGAAGTTGATTTCGGGCATTTTCGGGTTAGATGAAATTTAGCATACTCGTCAAAGACTGATGACAATTAAATAATTTAAATAAATTAATAATAAATACACCCAACAATCACATACATAGTCCTCACACTAGGATCGTGTATTGTGTCGTGGGTATCAGGAACTACTTTGGTCTCACAAACACCCAGACCCGAAACCTGTTTTTATGTATTTGTGTAATCGGTGCGGGGATGGCACCCCGTGGTCTCATATTCCACAGCCGATTAACCGACTGCGCCACGGAAGCTGTCAATATAAAAAAAATAAAGTTGTGTCATTGTTACAAAGCGTGGGGTACTTACAACAATTACTTATCCTAACCCACCCAAGCTTTTAAACCATAAAAACAATATACATTATTATTTATTTCACTCCATGTTCTTATCTTAAACTCATTACCAATTAATTTCAGTTATGCTAAAACGTGTTTTCTTTAGTTTATAAACTATTATTTATTGTTTGTATAGAGGGAGCTGCGTTCAAATAATTCATATTTATTCAACAATTAACTATTAATCGAAACTGCTATCAACAAATTGAAACCTCAGACTATCATTTGAATTATATGGTAGACATATAAATATGCGTGGATACGCATAATTTTCTCATTCGCTGTCTATGAAAATATTGATGATAAATCTTAAATCTTGATACACACTCAATAAAATATATCAAACATTTTTATTGTCAAAGTCATTGTTTTGAAGTTCGATACCCTCATATTTCCACACTTTACATACTATCACAGCATCATAAAAAAGATATAAATCAATTTATATCACCCGTCAATACTTAATTTAAAAGGAAAGTGTTCTTTCATGTCTTTTAAGTTGAGTCGATTTGTCTCTGCTCCTTTGCGATCCGTCGAGCGGATATTTCTTGCGTTCATAAAATATTGAACACTAATAAGAGTTTCTGCGACTAAAAATTTAATATCTTGGAAATTAATTAGTAAGTAGTTTTTATGCTTGAACGGTTAACTGCCGATCTCTAAAACCTAATTATGACAAAAAAAATTAAAGAAAGATTGATTTATTAAAAAAAAATTGCAGTATTAGCAGTATTTGACTTAAAAATGCAACAACTAATTAATGTTTCAATTAACAAAGATACATAGATATATCTTTGTTTACCGGAATAAAAATGCATCGACATGACATTTTACTTTTTGTAAAGATAGATTAAGAAATCAATCAGTGTGTGATGGACAACCAAACCCACTATAAAGATTTGATAGAAGGATTAATATTGTACCTATAACTTTACTAATGATTCAATACAAGTAATAAAAGTGTTTTTTTTTCTAAATTTATTTACTCTTAGATAGCTTAAAACTAATTACAAATGTATTTTATTATTTAATCCTCCTACTTGCATATATCTTTTCACCGTCTGTCCGCCATTATTTTAATTCCCTACATACACTCTTACTCTCTCATTATTTTACTCACTCTCACTAACCGTTATATTCAGCATTTAATCTCACATACATATATCAAAACTTAATTCAATTTACAAATTAAAATTACAGACTCTATCATACAGTCTCTACATATTTAATCTAGACACTTACAAGCGCTCTACCTGTAATAGTTTTACACTGCGCTCAGAGCTTTTAGTTTAGCAAATTGAGTGCACCTTTGTGCAGACTCTACCACTCTACGTGAAGACGCGATTATTCGCACCACTTTACGTCGCTAATTTAATGTTAAAGAGGGTATAGGGTTGTTCGATTTTAAATTTATAAGCTTTTTGTTTTTCCTGTAAGTGAGGTACGTTTTTAATTGAAGAAAATAATTTCGTAGTTATAAATAAATTACTGCGCACAATAATGATGAAGGAAATCATATAAAGAAAACCTGCATACCTTAGTGAGTTTAGATGGTATATAAAGTAATGGATTATAAGGGCTTACTCGTCTCGATCGTACTCCAGATTGTATAGGAGGCTCGTGCTCTGCTGTGGGATGTATATGGGCTGGTACAGTACAGTGTAAAGAAGCTTCTTGTAGCTGTGTTTTGCTCAAGTTGTCCATATATGTCTTTCTAAATTACACTATTTCGGACATAACTTATAGTTTTAAAGGCCATTATTTAACAGGTTCACCTATAGTTGAGAGACTTCACATACTCACATTTTTTGCTGTTATCTGTAGTACACATACTCACAAACGATGTCTAACTGACTGACAAAACTGACCCTGAAAAGTCAGACTATATGCCTCGTAATTCGAACCCTGGACTACCTTAAATTTCACCCCCTTTCTATCAATAAACACGCACGAACTTAAATGTACCTTAGTACGAATATTACCTTGCACTGAAAACAGTTTTATTAAATAAATTCTCCTTTCAAATCCTAACAACATTATACATTCGCAAATCCCCTTTCAGTAACGTGCTAATTGAAAATCACTCACGACGGAGTTTGAGCGGCGCGTGATCCGACTCAAAGAGCATCACTTCAACAATATTTACTTGAAATGTAAAATACATTTAGAAATATTGGAAAGAATACTAAATATGATGTACTAATAAAGCCTTGATGTAGCTTATAGACAGATTCCGTGGCGCAGTTGGTTAAACGCTGTCCCCGCACCGAAACGAATATTTGTGTGAACCACGGGTACTGCGTGCTTGTGAGACCGAAAAGTTTCTCATAGTTCCTGGTACCAACGACACAAGACTCGATCCTAGTGTCAGGCCAGGTCTATGTATGTGACTGTTGGGAGTATTTATTTACTTATTTATTAAAGCGTTAGTTCCAAATGATAAATAAATTTTTCGTGCGCATATTAAAAATAAAATCGCAATTTACGACAAAGGTATAAATTGTTGTACCTATTATAAATAAATAAATACACCAAACAGTCACATAAATAGTCCTAACTCCCACACTAAAATCGGATCTTGTCTCATGGGTATCGGAGACTACGAGAGACGTTTCAGTCTACCAAAAGCTTCGATCTCACAACACTGAAGTAGCAATAATAATAATTGAAACCGTGTCTTTTGAACTCTGTTAAACATCGCACTTTGCTACTCTGTTTGAGCTCCTATAAACCAATTCCAAATGTCGGTAAAAGCCTTTTGAACTGTTTATGCCAACAATAAAACAACAGTAAAAGGGATAGCGGTGGTCCAAAAATCAAACGGTTAAGTAATTGATTCGCGCAGTAAACCTTTATCGAAGGTCCGGCCTACAGAGTTTTATTATCTAAAGTATTAAATTTTGAGTGTGCTGTTATTTTATAGGGGTTTGTTTGTTTTGACGAGTGATTTTGATGTTAAGTGATTTAAAGGTCTTTATGTTATGGAAACTTGTGGTAAATACATAGTCCAAGCTACTACTGTCTCACAGAAAAATAATTATTGGTGCTACTGTCCATGAGCGGTCATATTGCTTACCAACAAGCGAATGGCTCGCTGGTCATTGAAATAAAAAACAAATCGACGCGAACAGCAAACAATTCCACAGCCTGACGGTGCGGCACGAAAAAGAATTTGAGAACCGAAATACAACACTTGCGTACTCTAGTCACTATGATATTTTTTCACCATTGTATGTAGGCTGTATAATTTTTGTTTCTTGGTAAAACAAAAAGTTAATTTACAAAAAGAAAATTAAGGGTTCACAAACTAGGGCTTTACAAGTCATGCTGCTAACTTGTGTCAAAATGCAAAGTAGTTAAATTATTTAGGAAGATAAATGTGTTTGATATTCCTGATCCCCACATGTATAGGGGGATTAATGCTGTATACACCTGTAAAGGCTTGTAACCTTGCACAATAAATATGTATAAAATAATATGTAATTTTATCGGTGGTGTAACGATAGTGTATCGAAATAATAAATAAATATATTGCTATCGGGGCAGAAGAGTATTGTATCCTATCCACTTACTTTTGAATCGCCGGTAATTTTACTTCCGTATCAGCCCATATACGTCCCACTACAGGGCACGGGCCTCCTCTTCAATCAATAGTACGGTTGAGAGTGGTTAGGCCATATACTCCACCACGCTGCCCTAATGCGGGTTGGCGGACTTGCATACCATAGAAATGAATACTGAATGTTTGATTTGTTTTAATTATTAATTTTAAAATGGTATAGCCACGCTATTGTCAGGTATGACTCAGCATGAATGGACAGGCTTGTCCAGGGCGGTACCACCAGAATCGTGTCTGAAAGTTGTCGCGTTTCGTTCGGTGAGTGAAATTGCCGGATACCCAATACCTTTTCCCTCATCTCATCCTTTATCCTTCCCACTCTTGTCCCGATTTGATGGGCTGGCAATACATTATACGATCCAAGCGTTATGGATGTTCATGGGAAGCAGTGATCGCTTATCATCAGGGAACATTTTCGCTCGTTTTCTGGATCTATACAATGAAATGGTCTGCGAATACTGTATCGATATTAAATAATTATTGTCTCACACACACTATATACTTACATTTGCTCATGTCTCCCCCATGATGAAGGTAGAAATGCCACTAGTAGTACTCATATTTTCGAAACAAGGAACGACGATTTTGCTTGATTAGTTCAGTCAGACACTTCTGGGGGCCAATTATCTGTTTCTTAATCGCGTCCTTTTACTTTTCCCATAGCAATTTAGACGACTGGCGACGCATATCAGATCAAAACTTTGTAGGCGGTCACGCATGGCGATAAAAACTTAGCAACAGTTAAGCCTTTCGTTCTTTTCCGAAGTTTCACAAAAAAAAAACCCAAACCTACCTACATACAACCTATCCCAGTTCTTTAACAGCATCTACGCCACGTATCACAATAAAAATAGAATGAATAAAAATGGTCCTTCGAGCCGGATCGCAGCCATTTTGAAAGCGTGGGCGGAAGGCAGTGTAAAATTGAGTTACACACGTGCAATTTACCGCGGGAAATACTTTTATATGCATTAGTGATAGTAAGCAGGATGCAAGCCCTATTCAATTACCGTTCTTGTCTTTTTATATCGAGGGTAAAGTGAATGAAGTATTTATGGATAAACCAGGATGTAAAGTTAAACGAGGATATTGTTGAAGAAGGGTAATTAGTATTTTATTCTCGACACAAATTGATTTAAAATGTGATTATTAAGAACTTTGTTTTCTGTCAAAATTGTCTTAAAACCTTACTTAAAACATTATTCATTGACATTAAGTAAGCTGACATCAAGCGATCGAATACTGATATTATCATACGCAGTAGGATAAGATGTCAAGCACATTACTAGCCCCAATTTGTCTGCACGTTTAAAATACTGACGCGCTAGTGAAAAAAACATGCAATGAGACACACAAGTTCGTCGCGTTTCGGATTCTGCGTGCGACTTGTGTACATACATCTGGTTACCGAGCCAACATAATGGAGTCGATTAGCGATAGATATGCACCTTGTCCCAATGGCTACTCAATTACAATTGAACTTAACTGACCGTCAGTTGCACTACATCATTCATGATCATTGATATTGATTCAGATCATTAAAACCATAGCTGCACTACAATCATTTTCGTGGAAGCAGAAATTAGCGATTCAAAAGATCTTGTGAAAGACAATTTGTATCTATACCGGGTATATCAAGACTGCTACCGAAAACGAAGCCGGGTGGTAGTTTTAGTGACTACAAACACAATGCAACCAAAAATTTCAAAAATAAACGCGACAATTATTTTTATGATTTTTTAAATATCTTCATTTTTGGGTGGTAAATCCATAGTTTTTTCCAAAATAATAATTTAAACACTTTTATACCTTAGATTATTTATAAATAAAAGGGTATACACTATTATTTTAGGAAAAATGTATTTACCACCCAAATATGGATCCCGCTAAGGTGTGGAAGTTCCTCAGGTCATTGGGAGTTGGAAAATCTCGTCAAGAGACAATTTCTAACAATGTAAACATTAACCTATTAAACCAACATTTTACTTCAACGTCCTTTATTGATTACGTAGCTAAAGCGCACACTATTAATCATCTCTCAAACATTTCTGCTCCTGACCATTCTTCATTTGTCTTCCGTCCTTTCACTGCTAGTGATGTTCGAAGGAGCTTACTCTCTATAACATCTAATGCAGTTGGGATGGATAGTACCAGCCGCAACATGCTCGTTCCTATCCTTGATCTCATTCTTCTTGTCCTCTGCCATATTTTAAATTTCTCCATTTCCAATGCTGTGTTTCCTTGCTCATGGAAGGAGGCACAGATTATCCCTCTACCCAAGAAACCTTCTCCTAAATCTTTCTCTAATTACCGTCCTATATCCATTCTCCCCTTCCTTTCAAAGCTCCTTGAGCGCCTGGTTTATAATCAGATGAGCTCCTTCCTTACCAGAAACGACCTACTTAATCCTTTTCAATCTGGCTTTCGTCCTGGACACAGCACAGTTACTGCGCTCGTTAAAATCACCGATGACATTCGTCTAGGGATGGAGAACGGTCAGCTAACTGTGTTGACGCTTCTTGACTTTAGCAACGCCTTTAACACGGTCGATTTTGATATCCTCCTAGCTATACTGCGCTCCTTCAACATATCTCCAAGCGTGATTGACTGGTTTCAAAGTTACCTGTACGGTCGCCGTCAGTGCGTGCGGCTAGGGGAACTGATTTCCTCATGGCGTACTACATCTGCCGGCGTACCACAGGGTGGCGTCCTATCTCCTCTTCTTTTCTCCGTTTTCATTAACTCCATATCTCGTAATCTCTCTTCCTCCTACCACCTATATGCAGACGATTTACAACTGTACTGCCAGTTTCCGCTCAGTCAGCTTAATCACGCTGTTCATGTTATGAACAGTGACCTTCACAAAATATCAGAGTGGACTAAGTCATACGGTCTCAAACTTAACCCTTTAAAAACACAGGCCATTGTTTTGGGAAGCCAGAGAACTCTCTGCAAAGTCGATTGGACACTTCTGCCAGACGTGATGCTGGACGGGGTTGTTATTCCGCTCAGTGATCATGTCAAAAATCTGGGCGTAATTATCGACCGCAGTTTGTCTTGGGGACCTCAAATAACGGCTATGAGTCGCAAAATATTTGCCTCTGCAGGGTGTTTACGTAGGTTGCGTAATTTTCTTCCCACTACCACTAAGATTGCGCTTGCACAGTCTCTCTTGCTCCCTATTCTCGATTATGCCGACGCCAGCTATCTTGATCTTACCGAGGCCCAGCTAAATAAGCTTGAGCGTCTTCAAAATTTCTGTATCAGGTTTATATTTGGACTGCGCAAATATGACCATATTTCTGAATATCGTATTAAGCTCAAGTGGCTTCCTATACGCCGCCGCCGGGATGTTCATATCCTATCTCTTCTCTACAGTATTCTGTTTAATCCCTCGTCTCCGCGTTATCTTCAGGAACGCTTTAGTTTCTTACATACTGCTAATTCTCATTCTCTTAGGTCGTCAGAGAATCTTATATTAAAGTTTCCAGCATATAGGACGTCGTTTTATGATCGGTCTTTTACGGTAGAAGCAGTACGGCTGTGGAACGTTAAACGTGTGGCTGTTAAACGTTCGTCCTCACTGGAAACCTTCAAACTCCAGTTAAAGGGTTACTATCTCTCGCAATAGTATAATGTCCATACCCTATTAAGTATATGTATGTATTTGTTATGTATTTTATGTAAGTTTATTGTTTGCTTAATATATAAAAAATCTAGGAATATCTACTATATATGTAGGTATTGTTTATGTTAGTTTATGCATTTATTTTTAAACATAAAGCACCGCCAATGTCTCCTGGTATTTTACCTGCTTGAATGGTTGCCTGGAAGAGATCGCTTTTAGCGATAAGGCCGCCAATTGTTCCACCTAATGTACAGTTGCTTCATATTTTTATTTTTTGTTTTGTGGTGTAATAATAAAGAATTTTATTTTATTTTATTTTTTATTATGATCATAAGAAAAAAATTACCAAAAAAAAATTGACGCTTTTTTTTGCAACTTTTTCTGTTGCATTGTGTCTGAAGTCGCTTAAACTACCACCCAGCTTCGTTTTCGGTAGCAGTCTTGATATACCCTGTATATATACGTATATAAAAGAGCAACCTACCTAACTGACTGACAGACTGACGTATCAACGTAGAGCCGAAACTACTGGAGCTAAAAACGTGAAATTTTGCACAGAGGTTCCTATAGGGTATTTGACTATTACCGATTTTTGGTATTATCTTGCTTAAAAACACAAATACATTAAAAATAAAGCCTTGCTGTCAAAAAAATATCAAAGTGGCTTGTAACATAAGGTAAATATTAACATTTTAAATTAAAGTGTGGGGGTGTAATGGGGACATCTGGCTGTCTCTTTCACACCCGCATATTGTAATGTATAATAACCCTAGTGACGTCACTATCTTGGTTTTGCATTTCTTTTCTGTTACCCCCACTACAAGATTTAAAACGTTTTTAATTTGTTTAATTCTGAATGGATTTATAAATTTCTTTGTTTGTTAGACCATAGCTGTGGATATGTTTTGATAAAAATAATAAAAAACTTGGAGTCAAAAACCCTATTGTAACATAGCACTTAGAAGGGTAACTAACGGGGAGCACTAAGAAGGGATTTTTGGAAATTAAACCCCTAAGGGGATGAAAAGAGTATAACACTGATGTATGGAATATTCTAACCGTTGAAGTTGCAGATATTAAACTTACTAAATGCGTATATTTTTTTCCTATAACTAACCTTAAAGGGCTTAAAATAGACGTTGATATGTTGTATGTAAAATGGAAACACTGAATTTATTACTTATTTTAAATGAAAAATAACGGTGTGAATTACTTTTAGAAAAATAGCACTAATGGGGTGAAATAAGGGATGATTTTCATTTTCATCATTTTCAAATGTATTGCTTTTACGTGCGTATTATTATAACATATAAACGCAGACGACGTCGCCCGCAAAATATAGTAAAGATTTTGATTTTATTTGATCAGATAATCGTGCTTGTATAAAACAAAACTACACCCCATAAAAATAACTCGAAACTAGTTAACTGTCTGTTGATCGAGCACCTATAAATACTGGATAATCGATACCGCGCCCCCGCCACGTCCTTCTACCAAGGCCGCTCATTGTCATGCTCATGGGTGCATAATTATACCAATTGTGGCACACAGTATCGATACTAATAAATATATCTAGCATTCATAGCCTGACCCTATACTAAGATTCAATGTTGTGTCGTGGATATCAGAAAATACGACAAACTTTTCTGTAAGAACAAGCACCCAGACACAAATTAAGGAAGTTAGGTGAGTGAGATTGCCAGATGACCATACCATACTTCTTTGTATTGTTATTTCTTCCCACTTCCCGCCCGATGTGATGGGTGAAACATCTATGATCCAAGTGTTGTGGATGTTCCTGGGCAGCGGTGATCACTTAATATCAGGTGACCTGTTTTCCTCGTTTGACTGACAAATTTTATAAAAATACTTGATACATGGATCGCACAAACAATTATCCTGGTGTGGAAATTACTCTATGTAGAAATAACTCACACCTTTCACCCAGAAGGGGTAGGCAGAGATGCTACGCAGAACATCCATGTGTGTGCCGTCCAACGATGTGATAAAGGCAAGCCTACCATATCGAGCACAAATTCCTGACTCCGGGCTGATAATGAATAGAAAAATCCAATATCACTTTCTCCTCACCAAACCTCAGCTTTGTAACTGTACAGTACAACTACGG
This sequence comes from Hyles vespertilio, assembly GCA_009982885.2. Lineage (NCBI taxonomy): Eukaryota > Metazoa > Arthropoda > Insecta > Lepidoptera > Sphingidae > Hyles > Hyles vespertilio. Next base: position 5,610,335 of record CM042823.1, on the reverse strand, counting down.
TAACACTATTAGGACCGCACTGCCCTTGTCACATGCACTGCAACTTAGTAGGATTTAAAAATGAATATAATACCCCTACGTCGTCACTTGTAAGAGTTCAAAAACTCATTTTGTACTTTACCGCGTCGAGACCCGACTATAAAATATACCGTTTCGCTCAATGGAAATTTTATTCATTAATTTCCAACGAATTCCTTTGTGGATTTTGGACGTGGTAATTTAATTTGGACTTTGCGCCAATATTAATTTGTGGACGTAGTTTTCTGAGACTTGATTACTGGGGCAGACATACCTTTTTATATGTAATTAAATTCTGTGCGTTATAGCGCAAAAAATATTTTTACTCACTTCACTTGTTCTTTTTATTAAAATTAAATAACATCTGCCTCTTCTTCTTCTACCTGGTGCTATCCCGGCCGGTTCCAGGGTCCACCTTCAGCCAAATTCTTCTCCATGTCACCCGGTCTTCGGCGTCCTCAATAGTAAAGCCATTGAACTTCATATCTTCCTTGAAGACATCAGCCAGCGCTTCTTTGGTCTACCCCTCGGTCGAAGCCCGGGAATATTGAGGCTCAGACACATTGCCGAAATTAAATCTACCTTTTTCAAAAAGTATTCCCGCGGGAAATAACATCTCAGGTCGTTAGAAATATTATCTAGACTACACATACACTTATCATCATGTACTTTTTATTCGCTTTGTCGTGCAAGTATAAAAATATCCAATCTCACATAATTTGAATTTCTAACTTGGGAATCCACCCTAGTCTTATTTGTATTCACCGTTAAACTTTCTGGCATTTTACTTTCTATATACATATATTATTTTAAATTATTTTGTAGAAGATTACAGCATTAACACAATATTATAATAACACATATACACATAATTAAATAACACTGTTGTGTTTCGGATAGAAGGACATTATAGCCAGAGTAACTACTGGACATATTGAGACCTACATACATACAGACATATCTTATGTGTCAGGGCGGCGAGCGCAGTGGAATGCCAAACATTGCTTTTTAGTTCAAGGTGTTGTTTGGTTGTACTACTGTTCATGAGCGGTCGTATCGCTTACCATCAGGCGAACGGCAAGCTCGTCTCGCCATTCATAGCAATTAAAAAAAAACAAAAATCCAAATAAAGTTTACTGTTAAGTATCGAATTATCACTAAATGAAAGTTGAAGAAAAATTACATTTAACTCAGCGTAACTAGAGCTATATTGTTAAATGTACCTTAATTAATCATGCTTGTAACTTCTTTCATAAATGAAATACACCAGTCGTAAATAAAAGAAGTAACGATTTCGCACCCGACCCCGAAAATTTGGATGGTTACCTCGGGATTCGAATCAGGGACCACCGTCTCAACAGCTGCGACCGGTACAGTACTAATATCATTAAACTAAAATATAATAATTTAATAAATTCCAAGTAAAATTCCTAGTAACACGAAATTACCCCGAACACCAAATAAAAAGCGGCACAGAGCGAGCGTCAAACTAACAAAGAAACCGTTTCTTTTGAACTTCCCCCGGGTTTGTATAAAGCTGGTAATTCGACTAATACTGGACTCAGCGCTTTTAAGCGAAAAAACCGCTTTGTTATGCAAATGGTGTGGCGAAAGGGCTTCGTCGCCGATCACTACGGCTCAATTGCGGGTTGATTTTTAAATGACAACCTAATAGAATATGCATGAATGTTTTCGGGATCAGTGGGTCGTTTACGAAAATGTTTTGTGTTTCGTTTCAAGTTTATTGGACTTAGCTAGGATTTTTCAATCAGTTACATACTGTTTGACGATACTACATCAATTTGAGATATTTTCTGTAGAAAATGTGTGAAGTTGTCAGTTTTTCCCCTGATGGCAGTTTTCAACCCTCAAAAAAATGTTATACTTATTTAAAGGTATGCTCCCTCAATCGTGCTCTCGATTGTAGATGAGACCGGTACCCTGCATTAGACCGCAGTAGGACGTTTATGGGCTAATACAGATGAAGATACATAGAAAAGGTATGCCCATAAAATACAAGCTCTATATTTAACTCCAATTATACGTTTAAGAGCGTTTATACCCTGCACGCGCGTTTTGGCTTAAAAACAGGACTTTTCAAATGAGTTAATAGCCACCAATTAACAATTTAAAGGAAAAATAATTATTACTAATTTTAGAAAAGGTTGTCATCTAGGAATTTTGTTGGAAAACATTATAGATTGATGGATAATTTGTGAGTACTATACGGATCACTACAGAGAGGCGTGAGACAGGGAGATGTCATATCTCCGAAACTGTTCACTGCCGCGCTGGAAAATGCCTTCAAGCTCTTGCAGTGGAAAGGATTCGGCATCAACATCATCGGCGAGTATATTACTCACCTTCGATTTGCCGACGATATTGTAGTCTTGGCAGAATCGCTGGAAGACCTTAGCACTATGCTCGAAGACCTTAATCGAGTTTCCCAACAGGTGGGTCTTAAAATGAACATGGATAAAACGAAGATCATGTCGAATATCCATGTTGTGCCCACCCCCATTGGAGTTGGGGGCTCGACTCTCGAAGTTGTAGACGAATATGTCTATTTAGGACAAGTGGTCCGGTTAGGCAGGTCCAACTTCGAGAGAGAGGTCAATCGGCGAATCCAACTCGGTTGGGCAGCGTTCGGGAAACTTCGCGACGTCTTCTCGTCCAAAATACCTCAGTGCCTAAAATCGAAAGTCTTCGATAGTTGTGTGTTACCAGTGATGACATACGGCACCGAGACGTGGCCTCTCACTGTGGGCCTCATTAAAAGGCTCAAAGTCACTCAACGAGCCATGGAGCGGGCTATGCTCGGTGTTTCCCTACGAGATCGAATCAGAAATGAGGAGATCCGTAGGAGAACCAAGGTTACCGACATAGCCCATAGGATTGGCAAGTTGAAGTGGCAGTGGGCCGGGCACATTGCTCGTAGAACCGATGGCCGTTGGGGCCGAAAGGTTCTCGAGTGGAGGCCACGTATAGGCAAGCGAAGTGTTGGACGCCCGCCTACAAGGTGGACGGACGATCTGACTAAGGTCGCAGGAAGTCGCTGGATGCAGGCCGCTTCCAACAGGTCATTGTGGAGATCATTGGGGGAGGCCTATGTTCAGCAGTGGACTTCCTGTGGCTGATATGATGATGATGATACGGATTACTGAACACAAGTTTCGTTATTTAGGCTTTAAATGGCAATTTAGAAGCTTAAGATATCCGAAACCACTGAATATAAGATGAAAATAAAAATATTATCAGACTAATAAGACCCTTATGGAGGGATTTTGCTGAGAAAAATAATCTTTTTGTGTTTAGTTCCTGAAAAATAAAAATTTAAACAATGCGAAATTATTCAGAAACTCTCGTCAAGAACATAGTGCAGGTGATTCCGGCCCGCCGCCACGTGCGGTAAGCCACACCAGTCTTCGCCCGGTGAGCGTCGTTGACGCTCGCCGGCCTCGGGATGAGCGACCTACGGGATCGCTCTCCCCTCGACACCCGTCGGCGCGACCCCCGTCGCGACCGTTCCGGCGATCGCGTCAGGGGTCGCGCGGCTGAGCCTGTGCCGAGCATTTCTGCACAGGCCCAGCCTATCGCCCCCCCTCGGTCCCCACTCCCGATTCCCCGCGCCGCGCCCGTACCCATGGAGGAGGGCCCGTGCCCTCCCACTCGTCGCCCGCGTAGCCCCGAGGACACCGCGGACGTTGCCGACGGTACCTCCTTGCGAACCTCCTTCGCGGACTCCGTGAAGAAGGCTCGCTTCGCCGCTCAGGATTCCCCGAGCTCCCCATCCCCGCCGCCGCCGTCGCAGTCGCCCGAGCGACCCGCCGCGCCCGCTGGGCCCTCAAAGCCCAGCCCGAGATACCCGCCCCTAATTGTAGAGCATCTACCTAATTGGTCGACGCATCTACACAAACTAAAAACCAAGTTAGGTTTCACCCCCAACGCGCACGTCTTTGGCGGTAAGGGATTCAGGTTCCTCCCAAAGGGGGAACTTGAATACCGTACCGTCCAAAGGTACTTAAATGACTTACAAAAGTCCGAGAACATTTCGTGGTTCTCATACTCTCTCCCCGCGGAGAAGAGTATTAAAGTAGCGATCCGCGGCCTCCCTTCCGATACCGACGTGGACCTCATCCGCGCCGACCTGGCCGATCAGGGTTATACCCCTGAATATATTCGGCCTATTAAAACTAGGATAGGCCGTTCGGGGTGCCTTTTCTTCGTAGAGTTGAAAAGGACCCCGAACGTTAGGGCGATCTATGATGTGAGGGAGATACTATCTCTCCCATCCATCAAGATTGAGCCATGGCGGGGCAAAAAAGGCCCCGCCCAGTGCCACCGGTGTCAAAAATTCAGGCATTCATCCCACAACTGTCACAGGACGCAAGCGTGCGTCCGGTGCGGAGAAGAACACTCCGCCCGCGATTGTCCCCGCCCCCGCGAAGTTCCAGCCACGTGTGCAAACTGCAGCGGCCCGCACCCCGCCAATCATTCTACCTGCCCTGTTTTGCGTCGTGAAGCACGCAATAACAAGGCGGGTACCGTTGCAGTGACGATCCCTCCCCGCCAGGCCATCATCGAAGGCGACAATCAATCGACTTCGCTAATGGCCCCGGCCAACAACCCGTGGTCCAAAAATGGACCGTCCCCGAAGAAACGGGGAAAGAAGAAGAGGAAAGGCCAATCTGCCCCCTCTCCTTCTGGCCCCGCGTCTTCCGCTGCCCCGCAGGTCACGGTTACGGAACCGTCCCGCCGACCTGCCCCCGCGGCTGGACCGGAACGCCCGGTCCCCGCACCTCGCCGCCCCCCAACAACTCCCCGCGAGTCCGCCCCTAAAGTTTCTCGACCCTCTATTCCAGCGGGTCGAGGACCTAAGGGGGTGGAAACGCCCAAACCCGCGTCCGCGCCTTCCAGCCCTCTCGGTTCCAGGGTGATAGGCTTCGAGCAGTTCATGCAGATAATGCATCGACTGTTCACAGCCTATTTCAACGGCGAGGACCTGGCTCGCACTTTATTTGCGTTATTCCCCCAAAATGCCGATAATTAGGGACCTACGTATCGTCCACTGGAATGCAAATGGTCTCCGCGGCAAGACCAATTTGCTTCTAGATCTCCTTCGCTCCCAAGACGTTGACATCGTATTAGTCAACGAAACGCATCTTAGGCCTGTAGATAAATGTAAACTACCGGGGTTTATTGTTTATCGACAGGACGAAATATCTCCAAACAACGTCGCGTACCGCGGTCTATTGGTAGGCGTCAGGAGGAGAATCATCCATCAGTGTTTGCCTCCTCAACAGCTAAATTCCATGTACGGACTTGGAGTGGAAGTCTGTATCGCCGGAAATCCGCTGCGCCTGTTTGCGGCCTATAAGCCTCCTACAGTCGCACTGGGGGTGTCCGATATCCACGTTTTACTGGATTCGGCACTCCCGACGCTGATCGCCGGCGATATGAACGCCATCCACCCGTCATGGGACATGGGTTCGGCGGCAAACAATACTGGATGTCGCCTCTTCGCTGACTCGCAATCGCGCGGATATTACGTTGAGGGCCCGGATGCCCCCACGCACTACCCGTCTAACAGGGCACATTCGGCCCACACCATCGATCTCATAATACACCGCGGTCTATCGTCCTTGCCCGCGCAAGAAGTACTAAACGACTTCCTCGAATCCGACCATCAACCCGTCCTAGTCGTGTTGCCCGGGCAACCTGAAAAGTTGTACCCCCCTCGCGATAGGTTCAGGATTAATTGGGATTCCTTTGCAGCAGCGTTGCACGCGAGCGCTCCGACTCGACCGGTCACCAACGCTTCAGAGGTTGACCTTCTGGCGGACGAACTTATTTCGTCCATTCCAGGTCGCCCTTCAGGCTTCCAAAGTCCCGCTTTCAACCGCGGTCAGAAAGCCGGAACTCCCTCGTCATGTGCGAGAGCTCATTGATGAGAAACGGAGGCTCCGCGCTCGGTGGCAACACTGTCGCTGCCCGCGGTTGAAAACGAAGCTCAACCGTCTGACAGATAGGGTGAAGGCTGAACTCGAGGCGTTCAGGACGGAGGGTTGGAACAGCGTCCTGGACTCGGCGGTGAGCGACGCTCCCGCTCTCCATCGTTTGTGCAGGGCGCTCTCCAAGTCTCCTGATCCCGTGCGGCCGCTTCTGCACGCCGACGGAAACCTGAGGTACAGGGCTGAAGATCGAGCGGAGATCTTTGCCGAGTACCTGGAGCGCCAATTCCAACCGAATCCCACTTCCCATCCTGGCCATGAGACAGAAGTCTCAAACTTCCTAGAGGATTATTTCGACGAGCCCATAAGGCCCGACGACGATCCTCTTTTCTTCTCTCCTTCCCAGGTACGGGAGATGATCCGAAGGTCCAAACCGAGGAAAGCCCCAGGCGCTGATGGCATTCCGAACAGTGCGCTTCGCCGCTTACCACTGAAGGCAGTGGTAGCGCTGACGCGCCTGTTCAATGGCATCCTGCGCACGGGTCACTTTCCCACTCGGTGGAAAACCGGCAGGGTCATCATGATTCCCAAACCTAATAAGCCCCCTCACAAGCCCGATAGTTACCGCCCTATCACCCTCCTCCCGAATACCTCAAAAGTATTCGAGAAACTCCTCCTTTCCTACCTCTCGCCCATCCTGACTCCGAGGCCCGAACAATTTGGTTTTCGCGCCGATCACAGCACCACCCTTCAATTGTCTAGGGTACTGCACCACTTCACGGTTGCCAGAAACAAGCGTGAAGCTGTCTCTGCAGTATTCCTGGACATGGAAAAGGCGTTCGACAGGGTCTGGCATAACGGTCTCGTATACAAGACCGCTTTGACGGACACTTCCCGACGCGTCACAAAGGTAGTCCAATCATTCCTGACGGATAGATTCTTCCACGTCTCCGTCGACAACTGTCTGTCCCGCGATCGACGTATAGCTGCGGGCGTTCCGCAGGGCAGTTGTCTTTCACCGATACTATACGCGCTTTATACCGACGACATCCCCATCAGGGATGACGTCAATCTCGCTCTCTACGCAGATGACATCGCTCTTTATACGTCATCCATTTCCGCGAAAGGAGCCGCCGCCAAGCTCCAACGTAGCCTGGACCTACTTCCCGACTGGCTTTCTAAATGGAAGATGTCGGTGAACGTAGGCAAAACTCAGGCCCTAAATATTAGAAAGGTCAACGCGAGAGGCCATAGGGCAGTGAAACCTCTGACGATGTTCGGTCAGGAAATCCCATGGGGTTTCCAGGCCAAATATCTCGGAGTTATCATTGATAAGAACCTCCGTTTAGCTAGGCATGCCAAGGCTACCGTCGCGAACGGTAAAGTCGCGTGCGGGAAGCTTGGGCCCATCTTTTCATCCAATCTTCCTCTTAGGGTGAAACTGGGGGTGTACAAAACGTACATCCGACCCCGGATCACATACGCGGCGCCCTCTTGGTACGGGCTCATCAGCCGGTCACAAAAGGACGCTCTGCGCAGAGTACAATCAGTGGCTCTGCGCAGAATCGTTAACGCTCCGTGGGGTGTCAGCAATGCTACCATCGAGAGAGATCTCCGAATCGAAAGCTTGGACAATTTCGTCCGCCGGCTTGCGACTTCCATGTTCGCGCGTGCTGACGCATCGGACTGGGTTCACATCCAGAACATTGCGCCTCAGCACGCCCGACCACCGGACGGCAAGCCATTGCCCCGCGAACTCCTCTCGGCTACGACCGAGACCTCGACTAGCATCACCGACATCCCGCCCATTAGGCTCGCAACGTGAGAGACGCTCCAGTGACCGAATGATCCGAGCGAACCGGTCAAATGTGTTGCTGAAAGTTTGTTGCGCCGCTTCTTCTACTCAGCTATAACACTAGGAAGCGGTGGTAGGAAATTGCGTTGACTGAGTTCGCGTCATGTCAGTCACCCACGGGAACTCTCTCACACGTAGACATCCTAGGTCTCTTGGCCGGCCAAGAGAAACATAGTCATTCTCTCCCGCGTTCGCGTAGTCCGTATCGTACGGACTACAACCCCAGGATCGGTACCGTATTTACGGACCGCAAGGATAGGCCACAATCGTTAAGGCTTTCGCCTAGGAATTGTTAGCCACAGCGTGGTACTTCCGCAATCGCGGAGGTCCTGCGTTCGTGAAGGCCTGTTGGATCAAATCAGACCGCCGCAAGGCCTTCTAGAGGGAGGACGTATCGCTCGTCGCTCCGGCCTGTCTGCAGTCGATTATGCCGCGCGTAGTAAAAATAGCCACGCGTGGAATGCGATTACCACATCTTAGTACTTTGGTAGTAAAATATTTAATTATTTTTATTACCTACAATGATTTTGTAGTGAGTATAAATTATGTTTCAGGTAATATAATGAGATGTAATTCCGAGGCTAAATTATGTTATGTATTGTAATATAAAATTAATTACAATACATAACATAATTTATTGTAATACGAAATATATCGTAATTGTAATTGGTTGTAAGGCCCCTAACACTATCTATGTGTTCGAACACGAAATGATTAATAAAACGTCCGTAGTGTATACTGATTGAACACTGATTTGAATGCAACTTAACAATGTAATAATAACGAAAATATGATTGGTATCCAAAATTTGTATTATTCTTTGCTTGCACAGTAATATTTGTCTACTTATAATGCAAATAAAATATTAGTATGATATTATATTACAGTTACATTTCAATTGAATATTTGAAGCGCACGGATCAAAGTTGTTTGAGCCGATTGTATAGCGAGCCGACGCGGCAGCTCTACGCACACAGCTTTGGTCCCTTATGTGTGCGTGAAATTAACGAAGAAATACCTATAGTTGACTTTGCGCGCAAGGTGTATACGCTCTTAAAAGCCTATTATTCGCACCATTAATGTCCGTGTCTTCCACCTTTTTAAATTTGTTCGACATACTTTTATATTGATGGTAAATGCTTTGCTGTGAATATTCTGCCACCAGATTTAAGGGCTCTGGTAATCTAATTCACTGATCAAGCAAAAGCAAAACTACTGATAATAGAGACAATATATGTATATGTATATGTATATGTATATGTATATGTATATGTATATGTATATGTATATGTATATGTATATGTATATGTATATGTATATGTATATGTATATGTATATGTATATGTATATATATATGTATACGTATACGTATACGTATATGTATATGTATATGTATATGTATTATTAGACATATTTGACATATCGGAACCCAGGGCTTAACTTTAAAACATCCAGAAATCCCAGGACTAGGTCTAACGATAACATTAAATCCTATCATAAAATTACAAACTAAATCACTTTGCAAAAATAATTTACCAATCCCATATAAAGTGGAACGGCAAAGGTCATTACAGAAGAAGAACTGTTATTAAGATAAAGATAAAGATATATTTATTTTGCAAATATGGGTAATAATACAGATGAATATACAAAAAAGAAATACAGTACAGCCATATTTAACCAAAAGATGGTGTGCAAAATTGCATTATTATGTACATGCATTACAATTTATTTAATTATTATTACTAACACTACAATTTATTAAATTTCAATGGAACAATTACACAAAAATACTAAAAATAAAGTAATAAGTATAATAGTGTAGTAAGTAGGTACATAGTCTTGTCACCATTAAAAATTAAAAATAATCTTATTAAGTCAAGTTCATGTTAATGTCAATTCATTAGAGAGTACCGAAATGTCATTTATATTCCATTAAAAATTCTGATATATTATAATACACTTTATCAACTAAAATGCTTTTCAACTTCTTTTTAAATATTGATATGTCCAACTCTTTTAATTCTTTTGGTAATTTATTATAAATGACAGGTGCCATGCATTAGACACTGTTGCTCATTAACGCTGTTTTAGCAGTATGTAAGCGGAGTCTGTTAGAGCTAGCGCGCACTGGTGATTTTTGTCACGGTGACTTTAAAGTGTTTGTCATTGTCACGTCACGTTTCCAAAGTGGACTGCGCTCATGAATAGAGACAGTGACAAAAATGAATTATTACGCACTTTAGGACCTGCATTGATATATGAAAATACGTGACAAATTTGTCACCAGTGCGCGCATTGCTATGAAAAAACGTAACGGCGCTGACAGTTTCGTCACGGGCTTGTTCGCCGGTCGGCGTACACAAATGTCACCCAATTGTCACGTCGTAACATGCGCGCAACTCCATACATATTCACGGACTTGACAAGAGTGACGAAACAGTCACCGTGACAAAAATCACCAGTGCGCGCTAGCTCTAATTCATCAAAGCTTCTAGCACTCATTCGGAAATATCTAAATGATTTCTTAGGATGTTCTCAAAGTTTATAATAAATAGTATAGAACTTTCCACGTAGAAGCATGTCACTCCAAAGGGGGTGTACCCAGTATTCTCTTCGCTTTCTTTTTCTCCCGAGTCTCACGAGTTCACAGAGAGCGACCGTTTCTTCGAAATCCACAGTGGCAAATGACACTTCGATTTCGAAAATGTTTTGTCACTGTCTCTATTCATGAGCGCAGTCCACTTTGGAAACGTGACGTGACAATGACAAACACTTTAAAGTCACCGTGACAAAAATCACCAGTGCGCGCTAGCTCTTATTGTCGCGTCTGTTCCGGGTGACAGTATCGGCCAGACGTTTGAAACGACTCGGATTGGATTTCACAAATACCGCCATTTCCAATATGTAAATACACGGCAATGTTAATATCTTAAATTGTTTGAAGAAAGACTTACAGCTATCATTTACTTTTAGACGAAACATAGATCGAATGCATTGCTTTTGGGCTTTAAAAATAATGTCTTTGTCGGTTGAGTTACCCCAAAATATAACGCCGTATCGTAAATGGGATTCGACTAGCCCATAATACGCAGTGAGAATTGCATCTGTATTGACGGTTGATGACATTATATACAATGCATACGCAGATTTACTTATTTTTTTGCAGAGATTTTCTATATCTTGTTTCCAGCAAAGATTTTTGTCAATTTCTAATCCTAAAAATTTTGTACTATTTACCGCCTCAATAGTGTTATTATCATAACAAATATTTAAATTATTATTGTCGGCAATTCGTTGACTGAAATGTACTATTTTTGTTTTACTAAGATTAATTTTTAAGTTATAACTGACCAACTAATTTATCACAGATGTCAATGAGTTATTTATTTCATTTCTATATATGTCAATATGTTTACAAGGTATTGTCAAAGTGCTATCGTCAGCAAAAAGTGTCATAGGGTAATTAATACATTTAGGTATGACATTGATGTATAATATAAACAAAAGTGGTCCCAGAACGCTTCCCTGTGGTACGCCATACAGAACTTTACGTTCCACTGATCGAAATATTTGCTCGGTTTTTGTCTTAATATTAATTCTATTAATTTCGGTTATTTGAGTTCTGTTATTTAAATATGATTTAATGAGACTATACACATTACCCCTAACACCGTATGCTTCTAATTTGTTTAAGAGAGTGTCATAGTGGACATAATCAAAAGCCTGAGTCATATCGCAAAAGATAGCGCAAACAGAAAGAAGAAAGAAAGAAAGAACTGTTTTATTCATGACAGCTCAGTATACAATACAATGCAGGACAGAACACATATTGGATTAAAGATTACTTAATTATAAAAGTTTAACAACAAATTACAAAGAAATATAACACAACTAATTAGAAACTAAATTAATAACGTGTGTCTGTATAGATCGCAGCCAATATTCCAGTGCTGTCATAAAAAGGATAGAGTTCAGCATAATGCTGTGGAAGTATCCACAACGCTGATTTTCAACTCAAACCTCAGATGACGCACAGTTGTAACTCGTAATTCAACATTATATCCAAACACTAGAACAAAACATAATATTACAAATAATAAGAAAACTAACGTACATGATTAATATTTAAAAAACAACAAAAAAGAAATTAAACAAAACAATTCAATTAGTTTAGTAAGTAGAGGCAAAAAAAAAAAAGAAAAAAAGAAATGCAAGTTGAGAACGTTTGCAAAAACAGGTAAGTCTAGGGTAGACCACATAGTTCGCTTAATACTCCTGACACCAGCTCCTAATAGCCAGTCTTCTGCAACTCGAGTAGATATTTCTTCACATGGCTTTTAAAACCAAACTTACATGGTGTGACAAAACAACAGGTGTTCTTTTGTCCATGTTAATTAGAATATTGTGTATGAAATCATATATTGCCATATTTATTGTTCTAAATTGTCTAAATCCCTTCTTTTCATCACACAGTATATTATTACATTCAATATAATTATATAATTCTTTGTATATGTATTTTTCAAACACTTTTGATATCACTGGAATGAGTGAAATTGGTCTATAATATTCTAGTAGTTCTCTGTTTTCTTTTTTGAATAGCGGTTTTATTATAGATATTTTTAATGCGTCAGGATATACACCTGCACAAATACTGAGGTTTATCAAATGACTTATATGGCCGCATATAACGGCCTAATAAGCTATTTATTCCCTTAATATGTACTATACTTGGTACGAGCAATCCTCTCTACCTGCGTGACCAAGTGAACATTACCCTTTGTAACGGTTGTACAACAAAAAAATGAAACGTAAAAATATATGGTTGTTTCAGACGGCGAAATTGTCCACAAAATTACCTCGTTTCGTATGATAAATTATTATTTTTGATTTATGAAACAGTCTGTTCAGACGACAGACTTGTTTCCAATTTGTTTGTTCATTTTTTATACTGGCTTTGAAAACGACTGCAGTACAAACAGGTAATGGATAAATTGATAGTTTATGCAACGGCGAAAAGTTTTTGTATTTTATATATTATTACCTTAACATACATACATACATACATAATCTCACGCCTATATCCCAGAAGGGGTAGGCAGGGGTGCCAGGACACCCACATTTCGCCTTGTATGTTCCGTCCCACAATGTGATAGGTGGCGAGCCTATCACCATATCGGGCACAAATTCCTGACTCTGGGCTGATAATGAATAGAAAAATCCAATATCACTTTGCCCAACCCGGGATTCAAACCCGAGACCTCAGAGACCACCAGCGAGCTTTGTAACCGTACCTTAGTACAACTACGCCACCGAGGCAGTCATATTACCTTAATCGTTCTATAATTCCTGTTCTACTATGCCATTAATCATAAATTAATAAAAAATTAACAGTCAGAAACACCCCCCCATTAAAGTCGAGTCTTGCGTCGTGGGTATTAGAAACTACGAGAGACTTTTCGGTCTCACAAACATCTAGACCTGAAACAGTTTTGTTGGCCTCATAAATATTTTCATAAATATTTCTAGCAATAATAACATATTATGTATATGACGGCGCTTTGCTAGCGCCGTCGAGATACGACGGAACGAGATTGTTGACATCTAGCAGTCTGGCGGAGCGTAGTGTTGTGGGTCAGCGCAGTCATGTCTTTTTTTTTTTTCTCTTTATTTTAAGAGGGTTTAATCACCGAGTGATTATGCCACCCTCATTGGTACACAGAATTAACTAACTTAACTTCTAAGCCCTTTCTTAACTATTTTATACATAACTTTTGCCTCTTCGGATGTTGGTGAAGCTAAAATACTGTTACATCTGCCAATATCATATGACTTACCAAACCCGGTAAGTCTTTCGGCTTCATTCCGGACACATTCCATCAAGATGTGATATGCATCTTCAATATTATTACAATCTGGGCAATTTGGTGATGTGGATTTACCCATAAGGTAACCAAAACTGTTTAATGGAATGTGTCCAGCCCGAAGCCGGACAGCCATGACAGAAACGGTACGATTCAAATTAGTTTGATCCAACCAGGAACGTCTAGATAGAACGGGTTGTATCGTACGATACCATATACCTTTACTCAGTGATCTCTGATCAAAATATTCTTGCCACATTTTGTTACATTGATCTTTGATTACACCCCGAAAATCGGAAAAAGTTGGCTTATAAAAGCAGTCTACGCCTATACTACATGCTTCTTTTGCTAAGCGGTCAGCTATCTCGTTGCCTTCTATACCAACATGAGCAGGAACCCATTGTAACACAACTGATTTCCCTTTATTTTTAAGACTACGTAGAGATCTAATTACGTTGTAGGCTATGTTGGAACCTCTGTAAATAGTTGTGCATCTGACTAAATGTTGAAGAGCACTCTTTGAGTCTGTTAATATGACAAAATTATTACAGTTAACTGAGTCTACATACGACAAAGCTTCTTCAATTGCTATTAATTCCGTAGACATTATATTAATATAGTGATTCACCTTTAATCGAAGAACACCATTAGTCTGACAATCATAAAACGCCGCCCCAGAACTATCGTTATCTTTAGAACCATCCGTGAAAATTTTAAAAAACCCAGAATATGTTTCATTAAGAAATGATCTACATAACTTTTTGATTGCTTCACTAGAATAATATTTTTTAGCCTCCTGCAAACCTTTTATGTTGAGGACAACAGTTTTAGACAAGTCTATATTGTGAACCCAGGTATCCAACGAAAATAATTCTATCTGAGTACTTAAATGTATTGGAAGCATATTATGGGAATCATCAATTTTAATTAAAAGGGGCATTTTAATATTCCGACATAATGGTGATTGGTAAGCAGTATGTAGTTTGCCTAATAATGTTATAATTGTGCTATCGGAATATGATTTTATTTTAAGCCAATATTTCCCAGCCAGGTAGTGTCTTCGGTACTGTAGCGGTTGCAAATGTAACTCGTTCTCCATAACGCGGATGGGAGTAGTCTTGATAAACCCGCCTATTATTCTCATGCATAAATTTTGGATTCTGTCTAGTTTCACCAAATGAGATTTGCTGCTGTTATCATATAGAAAGGAAGCGTAGTCTAACCTACTGCGGACTGATGAAATGTATAGACGTCTCAAGTGTTTAGGGTGCATACCCCATCCCGAACCAGAAAGTGCTTTGAACGTATTTACAGTTTTTAAAACTCTTTCACATGTAATATTTATGTGCTTGCCCCATCTCAGGGATTGATCAAGCCAAACTCCTAAGTATTTTACCGCGCTTACATTAGGTAATGATGTATTCCCGACTTTCAAGTCTAAAGATATTCTGTGTGTCCCACGTTTAAAGACGCAGACGTTACTTTTTGATGGCGATATATCAAGTCCTAATTGTAAAAGTATGTGAGAAATTTTATTTAGGGCAGGTTGTATTATTTGTTGAGCTGTTGCTGTATTATGACAGGTTGCATATACTACAAAATCATCCGCATACTGTGAGATATGCACGCCGTTAACACTCTGACAAATGTGCATTGTTGCAATATTGAAAAGCAACGGTGACAAAGGGTCTCCTTGTGCTAATCCCTGACAACAAACACGACTTATAACTTGGTCGCCAACTAGAATGCAAAGATTTCTGTGTTTTAAAAAATTCCAAATATATGTGCAAATTTTAGCTCCTACTCCAATTTGATGCATATTTTTATTAAAGCCCTAATATCTAGGTTATCGTAGGCACTGTTGAGATCAAGAAAACAAGCTACAGTTAGAAACCTCCTCGTAAAACCTAGTTGTATGCGGGTAATTAGGCTAGTTAAGTTGTCTATAGTAGAACGACATTTTCTGAAGCCAGTCGTGTCTATAGATAAGTAACCATGTTTTTCTATAAACCATTCTAATCTGTTCATTAGAATGTTATGAAAAACCTTGCATAGGCATGAGATCAGAGAGATTGGTCTAAAGGCTGAAATACTGTTATTAACGCGGCCTGGTTTGGGTATAGGCACTATCTTTATATTACGCCATTGCTTGGGTACAAAACCATAAACAAAAAACTTTGTGTACAGTACAGTAAGTATCTCTTTACCATTTGCTGGTAACTTGGCTAACATGGAGTATGAGATATTATCACAACCAGGGCTGTTATCTTTACGCTTGATACTTTTATGTAGTTCTGTAATCGTTATGTCAACATCTAAATCAGGGTTACGAGTCGAGAAAGACAAGTCAGAGTTGGTTACAAAATCTGGTGCTAAATTTTGAAGAAATGATTCAGCCTCATCTTCGTTCAAATAATCTGGCGATGATCTGACACCCTTAAACCATTTCATTTTACGCCAGATGTCAGCTTGAGTTGTAGACTGGTCCATTGAAGAGCAAAAATTATACCACGATTGATTTTTTGCTAGACGGATCATTTTTTGGGTTGAACAGATCTTGTTCTTTAGGATGTCATAGTTATGGGGCGTGGGATTGCGTCTAAATTTAGATAAAGCCAATCTACGTTCAGCTACATGTTTGGATAATTCAATATTCCAATATGGTTTGGGTGAGAATTTGCTACACGGGTTATGATTCGTTTTAACAAAAGGTATGGACGCGTCAGCAGCCAAATTCAAATGTTTTTTTTTTTTTTTTTTTTATATTATAGGGGGCAACCGAGCATGCGGTTCACCTGATGGTAAGTGAACACCGCCGCCCATGGACATCTGCAACACCATAGGGCATGGAGATGCGTTGCCGGCCTTTGAGGTGGGAATACGCTCGTTTTTTGATGATGTTCTGTGGCGTACGCACATATATTTTATTTACTTTACATATATACTTTTTACATATTAATCTATTTACACAATATTTATTTATTTCAAATATTTATATTTCATATTTACAATTTACAGTTTACATTTATATATATATAATATTTACACACCTTTTAAATATAACAATTTCATATGTTAAATTACGGAACCCATTTTCCTTATCGTACATCTAACATATATTTATACATTTATATCGAGCGTATTGTTCACGCCCGGTCCGGCAAGACGTGCGGTCGCGCAGGGGGGAAAACGGACCGTTAGGCCGCTACCTGCCGAGACCCACCAGTCGGAACATAGATTCGCCCGCGAAGCCCGTGTTGCCTGCTAGCTTGCGTTTATCATCTAACTGCGTTTAATGTCGCTCAATCTGCTATTTCTTACTGTGCTTTGTTTTCTCTCGTACTATTCTATTGACTGTCTCTTCCACTCCTTCTATCTTTATGTATAGTGTGTAGTATTACTGTGTAGCGTATCGTGTGAACTTTTCTTCTGTGTATTGTGAACTGTACGTGTGAAAATAAACTGTTGCTTGTGCTCGTTTTGTTGCGCTCGCGCACCCCTCGCAATATCATTACAAGTGCCTACCCAACAACCGGCACTCATACACACCATCACACCACCTACCTCCACCCCTATAACTGGTGACCCCGAAAAGGACATACAATTTATTGGAGACGACCAGGTACGACTTCTACTACTATGAGTGACAGCAGTGAGTCCGTTAAAACCGTTGGTTCACGTACCGAAACCAACGTGACCACCCGACGAGCGCGCCGAATTCGCCCTTCAAATGACCGCGATGACATTGCGGGTCGGCGAATTAAAATTAGGGTTCCACCTTTCTCACCCGAGGACCCTGAGCTGTGGTTCGCGCTGTTGGAAGGGCAATTTAATACCCACAATATCGAAGACGACGATTTAAAATTCACCAGCGTCACCAACAACCTGGACTTGACTCACGCGAAAGCCGTCAAGGATATTATCCTTAATCCTCCAGTAAAGAATCGCTATGACAAGATTAAGTCAGAATTAATAAAGCGGTTATCGGCTTCGCACGAACGCAAGGTGAAGCAGTTGCTTACCCACAAAGAGCTTGGCGATAGGAAACCTTCACAATTTTTGCGGCATCTGCAAGACTTAGCGGGACCATCTGTGCCGGACGACTTTCTCCAGTCCATATGGAGCAACCGACTTCCACATGCCATACAGACAGTGCTGGCGTCACAGTCAACCCAGTCGCTGGAGCAGCTCGCTGACCTGGCAGACCGCATCCAGGAGCTGACGTCACCACACATCGATGCTGTAGCTACTTCAAGCAGGCCTCACGTGTCACACCAGTCTGACGAGATCTCAGAGCTTAAGAAGATGGTGCAGCACCTTACTCTCAAACTGGAAGAGCATACTCGTGCCGCCTGCTTCGGCGGTACAGACCGGTCAAGTCCAGCAGACCGTCGTCGTACAGCCTCGCCGCATAGGAGCCGATCCAGTTCCAGCTACAAAAGGTACCCGCTGTGCTGGTACCATGCCAAGTTTGGTGCACAGGCTCGCAAGTGCCAGAAGCCGTGCGACTTCTCCAAGTCGGGAAACGCCGCGGGCAATCGGTAGTGGCGACCAACGATTGTCCATCCCGTGGAGGTCGCCTCTTCGTCACTGACCGCAGTACGAATGTCCAGTTCCTGGTGGACACCGGCAGTGACCTGTGCGTCTACCCTCGTGCTGCGCTTCGGGAACGACGTGTCAAGACCGACTTCACACTCTCCGCAGCCAACGGGTCGACGATCGAAACCTTCGGCTTCGTCGAAATTAATTTAAATTTAGGGCTGAGACGCAATTTCCCTTGGCGTTTCATTGTCGCCAATGTTAATAAGCCAATAATAGGCGTTGATTTTCTTGGCTTCTATAACTTAATTGTAGACTGCCGCAATCAACGCCTTATAGACAACACAACTACATTATCAACCTATGCATGCGTTGCTAATATTAATGTTTTCTCTGTCAAGGTTCCAACAGGCGACACGCGCTTCCATGGGGTGTTGGATAAATATCCCGAAATTACTCGCCCGTCAGGTACACCGGTGATCCCGAAACACAACACGGTACACCACATCAGGACCACTCCAGGTCCTCCTGTATCGTGCACTCCTCGACGGCTGGCACCGGACAAACTACAAGTGGCCAAGCAGGAATTCGCGCTCATGCTGAGTAACGGCACAGCGCGTCCTTCTGACAGTCCTTGGGCCTCTCCTTTACACCTTGCGCCTAAGAAAGATAACGGCTGGCGGCCGTGCGGCGATTATCGATCGCTTAACGCACGCACTGTGCCAGACCGTTATCCTATTAGGCATATCCAAGACTTCTCCCTTTCCATTTCTGGTTGTACAGTCTTCTCCACCATCGACTTGATGAAGGCGTACAACCAAATCCCTGTCTTCGAAGATGACATCCCAAAAACTGCCATCACTACTCCCTTTGGCCTGTATGAATTTCCTTTTATGACCTTCGGTCTCAGAAACGCAGGCCAGACATTCCAGAGGTTTGTTGACGAAATGACGAGAGGGCTTGAATTTTGTTATTGTTATCTGGATGACTTCCTCGTGTTTTCCAAAGACGAAGCTGAGCACGAAGCACATCTCCACCAACTTTTTAGCCGTATGAGAGAGTACGGCGTCCTCGTCAATACCTCTAAATGCGTCTTCGGTGCATCGGAGGTAACATTTTTAGGCTACCGAATCTCCGCCTCCGGCACCAAACCTCTGGAATGCAAGGTTCAAGCCATAAAAGACTTTCCAGTTCCTAAGACCATCAGGCAACTGAGGCGATTCTTGGGAATGCTCAACTTTTATAGGCGATTTCTTCCAAACTCTGCTTCCGTCCAAGCACCCTTAAACGCCTTACTTTCGGGCAATGTCAAGGCATCTCAACCAGTCGACATCTCAGGTGAGGCCCTGTTGGCTTTCGACAGGTGCAAGGAGAGCCTCGCCAATGCTGCATTGCTGGCCCACCCAGATTGTCAGGCCGAGCTCGCTCTAGTAACAGACGCGTCCGACCTGGCAATGGGTGCAGTTTTGCAGCAATTCAAAAACAATCATTGGGAGCCTCTAGCATTCTTCTCACGGAAGTTGAGTCCCTCCCAACAAAAGTACTCTCCGTACGACCGCGAACTCCTGGCCATATATGAAAGCATAAAATACTTTCGGCATATGCTGGAGGCCAGGCATTTCGTAGTCTTTACGGATCACAAGCCGCTCAGTTATGCTTTCAGCGAGAGGAAAGCCAACTGTTCACCTAGACAGTACCGCCACCTCGACTACATCTCGCAGTTCACGACCGACATACGGCATATTTCCGGGAAGGACAATGTCGTGGCCGATCCTTTATCACGCGTCGATGAACTGCAGATGCCAGTCGATCTGGAAGTGCTGGCTTCATCTCAGGCTTCAGATCCGGAGCTGACTCAACTTCTGGGAGGAGAATCATCACTTCGCCTAAAAAAGTTGAGGATTCCCAATTCTCGTCTGGAGCTTTACTGTGACGTCAGCACTCGGACACCAAGACCGTTCGTCACCAAACCCCTGCGGAGACAGCTTTTCGACAGTCTCCATAGTCTCAGCCACCCAGGCGCTAACGCAACGATGAAACTCGTTGCCGAACGATTCGTTTGGCCTGGGATGCGCAGAGACTGTCGAGAGTGGTCCCGACAATGTTTGGCATGCCAACGCGCCAAGGTTAATCGCCACGTGTCATCTCCATTGGGCACGTTCGATCTGCCTTGCGCCCGGTTCGCATTCGTCCATGTGGACATTATCGGTCCTCTGCCCGTCTCACACGGGTACCGCTACTGTTTGACGGCGGTGGATCGTTTCACCCGCTGGCCGGAAGTCGTTCCCATGATGAATATCACCGCCGAAACAGTCGGGAAGGCCTTAATATCGTGGATATCCAGATTTGGATGTCCCACCGATATTGTGACTGATCGCGGACGACAGTTTGAATCGTCACTTTTCCAGTATCTCGGAAAAGTGATCGGATTCAAACATCGTAAAACCACCGCGTACCATCCATCATGCAACGGCCTAGTGGAACGATTCCACCGCCAGTTAAAGGCAGCCATAATGTGCCACATGGACTCCAATTGGGTTGACACATTACCCTTGGTGCTGTTGGGCATTAGGAGTGCCTACAAAGACGATCTGCGGTCGTCTTCTGCTGAGCTGGTGTATGGTGAACCTCTCCGATTACCTGGAGAATTCTTCCAGGCGTCGACTCCTAATTCCACCGACATATCGGAGTTCACCACACGTCTGCACCGGTTCACATCCAAATTCCAGCCAGCTCCAGCTGCACGTCACAGTAAAGACAAAGTCTTTGTCTATAAGGACCTGGCTTCATCGAGTCATGTCTTCCTACGGGATGACACATCTCGTGGCTCACTACAGCCACCCTACACTGGCCCATACAAGGTCATCACAAGAGGTGACAAGACCTTCAAATACAGGTCAAGGGGAAGAGTGTGACAGTATCAATAGACCGCCTTAAACCGGCCTACATACTGGCAGACCCATCTCCCGATCCCACCTCAACCACCACCCCAACTCCCAACCAACCTCCTTGTCCCCTACCTAATCCTGTCCCTGCAGGGCAAGATGCCCAAGCCCAGGATGACGTCAGGAGAACGCGTTCGGGCCGTACTGTGCGATTTCCTGATTTTTATCGCCCGTAGTAACGGTCTCAGGAGGGGAGTGATGTGGCGTACGCACATATATTTTATTTACTTTACATATATACTTTTTACATATTAATATATTTACACAATATTTATTTATTTCAAATATTTATATTTCATATTTACAATTTACAGTTTACATTTATATATATATAATATTTACACACCTTTTAAATATAACAATTTCATATGTTAAATTACGGAACCCATTTTCCTTATCGTACATCTAACATATATTTATACATTTATATCGAGCGTATTGTTCACGCCCGGTCCGGCAAGACGTGCGGTCGCGCAGGGGGGAAAACGGACCGTTAGGCCACTACCTGCCGAGACCCACCAGTCGGAACATAGATTCGCCCGCGAAGCCCGTGTTGCCTGCTAGCTTGCGTTTATCATCTAACTGCGTTTAATGTCGCTCAATCTGCTATTTCTTACTGTGCTTTGTTTTCTCTCGTACTATTCTATTGACTGTCTCTTCCACTCCTTCTATCTTTATGTATAGTGTGTAGTATTACTGTGTAGCGTATCGTGTGAACTTTTCTTCTGTGTATTGTGAACTGTACGTGTGAAAATAAACTGTTGCTTGTTGCTTGTGCTCGTTTTGTTGCGCTCGCGCACCCCTCGCAATATCATTACAAGTGCCTACCCAACAACCGGCACTCATACACACCATCACACCACCTACCTACACCCTCCTATAGTTCAATAAAATTATCGTAATCAATCTGCAGGTTTTTCGAAAATTTAAAGGTTCTAAATGAATTTTCAAGTGTTTTTTGATATAACGTCCAGTCCGCAATTTTAAAGTTTTTGCGTGACGTTTGGTTAAATGTAGATTGATAATTTACGGCAAGTTTAATGATCCTGTGATCGCTGCCTAAACTTTCATTAGTCACCGACCAATCAAACATTGGAGCGATATCAGATGATGCTAATGATAAATCTGAAGCGGAGTTCTGGAGAGCATTGTTGACAAATTTCAGGCGGGTTGAGTTACCGTCATTTAGAATTGTAAAATTGCTATCTACAATCGCTCCAAAAATCTGGGCTCCTCTACTATTTGTCTTATAAGACCAGTTTGTATGGTGGCCGTTAAAATCTCCAAGTATTAAAGTTTTGCGTGTGGAGATTGAGAATAGATTATCCCAGTCACTTTGTGAAGTTCTGACTGAGGGAGGACAGTAAATAGAAATTAAGTTTTCCACAAAATTACAGTTGAACAGTTTTACGCCTATGATCTCGATTCCGTGATTACTAACATGACTTAAATAATGTTTTGACTTTATTGATTTATGGGTGAGAATTGCCACACCTCCGTAACCGTCTGACCTATCCTTACGATATACTTTATAAGAATTTACCTTCAAAGCACTTTCCGGTTCAAACCACGTCTCGCTAATAGCGGCTATATGAACATGTTCCTGGACCAACAAATTTTCTAGTGCAATAAGCTTAGGTTTAGCACTCTGAGCATTCCATTGTAGAATGCATAATTTCTGTTGAGGTCTTATGTTAGCCATTGATAAATTCAAAAATTTTCTTTAACACAGGCCAATCTGAAACATTATCAACCACGACTAAAATTAACCATTCCATACAACACTGAACAACCTTTTTAAACTTATCCGCTAAAGAACCGCTTTTCAAAAAAATAATTTCTTGCAATCTAGATAATAACTCATCAAAATGTATTTCTCTCTTTGGAGATGAGTCGGTGTCATCATGAGAATTTGATTGCTTCGTAGTAAGGTTCTCAAAAACTTCAAAATATTTTATTTATTTTTATTTTATTTTAAACACTTAGTACACAGATGTAGTACAGGCGGACTTAATGCCCAAGGGCATTCTCTACCAGCCAACCTTAAGGTAGTGCAGAGAGACGGAAGCAGGTGCTTATTAATAAAATTAACAATAAGCGAAAAGAGAAAATATATAAAATATAAATAATATTTAAACGGATATATAAAATTTTAATTATATATATATACTAATATAATTTTATATATAAATAAAATATATACATAAAAAACTAAATAAATAAATAAACAACTAAATAAATAAATACCTACATTAGTGGGGAGAATCTGCTACTTCTGCGAGGAGTAATAGCCGAACCTTTAGCTTGAAATCCATCCGTGTTGTGCACGACCTGATTTCAAGTGGGAGTGCGTTCCAGAGAAGAATGAATTGGATAGCAAAGGAAGAATGAAGGAAGTCAGAAGTATGGGGAGGACATTTTAGAAGGAGATTGTTAGACGAGCGAAGATTTCTAGAATGAGTATCACTCAGGTAGACGAAGTCAGGAGACAGATAAGAAGGAGGGGAAGGAGACTTAAGAATGGAAAAAAGGGTAGTGAGGGCACGCAAAGAACGGCGCTGGCGGATGGGAAGCCATTTTAACTGCGAACGGTAGGAAGAGATATGGTCAAACTTACGAAGATTAAAAACAAATCGAATGCAGTTATTTAGAAGACGGTCGAGTTTGTTGAGTAAATCTGCATTCAGATCAAAATAGCACACATCACCATAGTCGATAACCGGAAGGATTAAGGTTTGCACTAGCATAGCCTTGGTTTTGAACGGTAGGAAATTCTTCAGGCGATACAGAGAACGAAGAGTACCGATAACTCTCTGACTGACGTAGGTTACCTGGGGTCGCCAGCTCAGGGTGGCGTCGATGAGTAACCCTAGATCTTTGACACTTGGGCACCAAGGTATGACAGAGCCATCAAAGATAACCGGCGGGATGTTAGAAAAATTCAGCCTGCTAATCATTCTCGGGCTGCCGATAATGATGGCCTGGCATTTCATCGGGTTAACAGATAGCCCGAAATTATCCGACCAACGTTTGATATATTCCAGGTCACTGTTAATCCTATCCACCGCAGTAGGTACACAATCGACGCCAACCTGATAGTGGTTTCTCCCACCTTCTTTTTCTTCGTAGCCAAAGGGATGGGCTGGGGAATACGTTCAGTGTGTATCACCGCTTTGGTTTTTACAACGTCTGAAAACCGACATTTAGAGGGGCTTGAAGTAACGTGTTCGGTAGACATACCAGGGAAGAATCTTGGTTCGTTTGAGGTGAAATTAAATGCGTTCTTCTTCTGGACTGGAGATGGACCGACATATAGTGTCATGGCTTTTCTATATGTGCAATTGTATTCTGCCATGAGGTCCTTCAATTTCTTTTCCTTCAAAAAGGTTGGGCAAATTTTTGATAATGCCATATGGTTTCCTCCACAATTTAAACAATTATAGTCCTTGGTCTCGCAGTTGGGATGTGCACCGCCGCATTTAGGGCATAAAATATTTTTGTATGAGCACAATTTCGCTGCATGGCCGAATTTCCAACAACGTGAACATTGGGTCACCGGAAAGACAAACGGATCTACTCTGATTCTTAAACCCTCTGCATATACATAGCCTGGCAAAAGATCTCCTTTGAAACACAACCGAACGGCTTCGCTTGGTATCCATATGTCTCCTTGGGACGTATCAGAGTTCCGTCTTTTAAGTCTTTTAACGGATATTAGTTCAAAAGATTCAGGGCAGGTAATTCCGGCCGTGATGTCGTCGTCTGATAAATCTAGGTCTACGTCTCGAATGACACCATATGAAAAGTTCTTCTCCAACGGTCTTTGAAATCTCCATCCACTCTTGATAAGATCGTTACACCTTTCTAGTTTTATTGCACTTAATTCGTTGCTAAAATCCACACGAACTTTATAATCATTAAGGTATTTAACTTTAACTATATCTTTAATTTCTTTTTCTTTCAATAGTTTCGCTAAAGCAAACTGCCTGGGTATTTTCTCTTTAGAGGTAATAAATATCTCGATAGGATTTTTTTCTTCTTTTATCCTCTTCTCCTTTGCTTTTATTGTGGTCCATTCCTCTTCATTCTCATCTCTGGAGCGCTTTATTGGTCTTGATTGTACATTGTCATTTATTGTATCTTCTAACTCCTCTATGTCCGCTATTGACATGTCCTGATCCGATAAGCAGCTATTGCTTTTACTTGTGTTCGGTAAGTCTGTGTCACAATGATATTTATTATTGGCCATAGAATGTTCGTTATCCGCCATTATGCACAATAAAATATAACATAATTGTTATTTAAACTCCCGATGTACCCGACAAATCAATTAACCAGAGACGCTCGAATACAATAGACTCGTTAGTTAATGACTTGCGATAAGCGTACAATTGCACCGTGCACGTCAGTTCGAAACGAATGCCGCAACGATACTGCAGTCATGTTGAACGTCACTTTTATTCACACTTTTATTTGAGCGTCAACGGCGAGCGCACCACAGCTGCGACGAATCGCTTTTGTTCCGCGTAATCCTGAGTCCTTTCGTTGTGGAAATAATTGTAATCGATTAATTAGATGATTCCGTAATTAGTAGAGAATTGATTTCTGTGAGACACTGTGTGTGACATATATTGTGAGAAATACATAACTTTTGATTGTGACCTACCTGATTATTTCACTGGAACCTACCTACATTTCTGATGGCTGATTCTGATGAAGACGGGCGTCTGCCCATATACTGGGTGGAATCGCTTATCGTCCGGAAAATTTAATAGTGTATTGTGTATGTGAAATTAACGTTATATACGAGATTTATCATTAAAAACTACAAACTACCCCATAAACAACATCAGTACAAGAAATCCCCAAAACGCATATTATCTAAATCACCCTACACTTAAAAGTGCAACATGTCAATACTCAGGCGCGCGAGTGTATGAGTCACGCCACACAACAGCTGACTGTCGCGCATCGACCTTGAACTTACTTTGCGCCTATTTATCGGTATTATTACTCTAAATATTACCATATAACATTTTGATTTATTTAGAATTTTAGTGTGTTAGGATCATTTAAGTAAATTTAGTTGTTGGTAAGTTGTTAAGATTTACATTATTATTTTCATAACGTACCTACTATCTTAGAAAAAGCTGCATATGTTTTTATTTAATCGTTTTAATAAAGTCGAGAATAGACGACTTCGCTGTCGTAGGTCACGGATTCTTGCATGATTAGGAAGTCTGAACTTACCATGATCGAGTAGCCTCGGATAAGTCGTTAAAATAGTTCTTGTACTGGGAACTCGTGGATTCATCATTCATGATACCATTCCTACGCAAAGACTGCAAATGTTCTGGATCTGCATACATCCTTCTTGCATGACCCAAGTTTTCATTGGATCGAACATAGCATGTCATTATTGTCACATACTCACTGTTCGTGTAATCACTCATTTTGACCGCAAGAAACTAACCAATAACCAAAATAATTTCGTACAACGTCACTCGGTACCGAATTTCGCACGACTGAGGAAGTGGCAAGATCCCTGGAAGGTGTCGGCGGCGCGCTTTGTACTTGCGCTTGCGGCGGCGCGGCGGTGAGGGCGGCGCGATCAAAGGATTTTATTACTTAGATTTAGAAGTTTCTACTCGAATTCATATTGTATAAAGTAGGGTAACAATAATGTGTATTTATGAAGATTTTTTCATTTATGTCACCTTTCTCTAAACAACGTTGTTTTATGAATAACTTATTCTAAATTAGTAACTAATAGTGGTAAATTAATTTTACACTACATAAACAAAAACATAAAAAATTAAAATAAGTATGCCAAAGTGTTCTAAATCATGTACTTGCCATGCACAATTTTTTTCGTGACGATAAGCGATTCCACCCAGTATACATAGTTAGGGATACATCCTAGATCATATAACTATGCTATGTTTGTTTTTAACTGTTTAATTGACTGTATTCTGTTTTGTATACCTGTAATTAATAAATAAATAATAAACATTTGTCTCGGTGTGGGGATTGAAACGTATCAAATATACAGTGGGTACCTACTCTGGCTTCGATGTTCTACCTGGAACACAAAATTGCATTTACACAGCTGTTTGGCGGGAGAAATAGACATTGCAGTGCTATCTACCCAAGCGACTATCTACCCTCTCAGCCATGAGAAACCTACCACTACCACTTACTAGTGGTACTGGCAGAGGCGGCTCGTTAAATTTTTTGATGGGGGTTCACAAAAAAATTAATTGAAAAACTAGAGCTTACTATTTATTATATTTGTATACAAAATCCATTCGCCGCTCTTTTTGGCGTGCGAAGATATCTATTACTTTCTTGTGAAAATCAGAAATAAAATTGATTAAGCGTACAAACTATTTTTTAATATTTATTTAAAAAAAACTGCGAATTAACTGACGAAGTCGACGAGTTTGCTTGACGTTGTTTATATACATAAGGACGACAACTGCGCATAAGTAGGATATCCCGCCGGCGCGCGCACGGCACGACTGGCTGTACGACAACTGAGTGACGCGTGAGCGGCGCTCCACATTACGCTAATTTCTCATACGATATCTTTTGTTTCACGCGTCAGCGCGAGTCGTAGCTCTCTTTCGCTCTCATTGAATACAGTACTAAGAGTCGTACTAAACTTCGTTTCATAGGAGCACAATCGCTGGCGCTCCACTCGTTACAAATTGACGCTACATGTACCTATATAGGTAATGTAATAAGACTTATTATAGGCGTAGTAAAATATAAAGAATGTAATGTAAGGATTTATGTATTATAAATATATATAAATTATTAAACTAGCTAAGTATGTAATTTTCGTGGGAGTGCACTGCACCAGCGCTCTTTCGGATGAGCCGCCTCTGGGTACTGGTATCCAGCCATTCCCGTGATACCGTCATAAAATACACAAAAACCTAATTCACATTTTCTCCATAAATACCAGCTACTTTAGAAATAAATAAGTACATCAAAAGACAAGTCAAATTATGAGTGACACTTACAAACATCTCTTTGACAATTTTCAACAGAAGTGAAAATGAATTCATAAATTGAGATGTATTAAAGTCACTCGTCTTATAAAGTATTAAATATTATTATGTGGAAAAGACGGAGATTGCTGAAGATTAATTAACTTTCTAAGTTAAAGGTTGCAGACTAAATCCATACACTAATAAATATTATTATTTTCCATATAGAGACGATTGTACCCAAAACTTAATAATAATTTTGCCTTGCTCAACATAAAACGCAACTGTTTGGAGGCAAACATTCTTTTGGTTTCAGGTAAATACATAAATATAATATTATTCAATGTGGCCATTATTGGACAATTTTCACATTTAGAATGTAAACCGACTCTCTATGTGCTTTACAGTTTAAAATACTTTTTGTAAGTAGTCCGGGTAAGAATTTGTGTTTTGCATGAGAATAAGCTTGCTATCTATCACATATTTAGACAAATATAGTAAGTATGTAGTGGAGATGTTAGTTTATGCAAATATATAAGTCAGAAAAAATATGGTAACATAAATCACATTGAAAAAGTTATAACTAAAACACACCAAAGAGACTGTTAATATCATTTAAAAGTAAGAGGCGAATATATTAAAATTGTTTAACCAATAATCGAGGTGTGTTATACGCAAAATTCAGGCACCGTTAAGGCCCAGACTCAGGTCACCGGTCGGACAACCCGACGACCTCCGAATATTCGCACATTTTTACAAAAATAAACAATATGGAATCCAGTTCGCAAATTGGTAAACCGAAACTATTTAAAACGTGAAACAGTGCTGCGAGATCGGATTTTAATGAATTCACTGCACATTGTATTAAGATTTAATGCTGCTATTTAAAAAATCATATAAGTGACGATTTTTATTTCATTTTGAAATGTTTACCTCCGCACAAATGATAAAAAATTCTTCTTTCGGGATCAACATGTGTATATCCGGTTTCCACCTGTTTCATCCATATATACATTCGAAAATTAGAAAAAAAATCGATTAAGAAGGTTTAAACCTTCGGCAGCGGTGATAGCGGACTTTACATGCCACCCTCAATAGCAAGGCTTTTGATCCTTATATCTTCCTTGAAGACATCTAGCTAGCGCTTCTTTGGTCTACCCCTCGGTCGAGGTCCGGGAATATTGAGGCTCTGGCACACATTGCCGACACACTTTGCAGTCACTTCATCATCTATACATATAAATAAAATTGAAGTGTCTGTTTTAAGAGTGAAAATAAAAAAAAATGTCCTACTACATATCGTTATATACACGATACCTGTGCCGAAAATGATATTAATTTTTTTTTTGTCTGTCTGTCTGTCTGTCTGTTTGTTCCGGCTAATCTTTGAAATGGCTGAACTGATTTTGACGGGACTTTTTTTATCAGGTAGCTGATATAACAAGGAGTAACTTAGGGTACATTTATATATACATATAAATAAAATTGAAGTGTCTGTTTTAAGAGTGAAAATAAAAAAAATATGTCCTACTACATATCGTTATATACACGATACCTGTGCTGAAAATGATATTTAATTTTTTTTTGTCTGTCTGTCTGTCTGTCTGTTTGTTCCGGCTAATCTTTGAAATGGCTGGACTGATTTTGACGGGACTTTTTTTGTCAGGCAGCTGATATAACAAGGAATAACTTAGGGTACATTTATTTTAGAAAAATAAAGTAATGTTGCAATGCCCGCGCGCAGCTCACGCGCATGCCACCACTGGCCGTCACGTCGGGAGCCTCCCACCACTTCTCCCACCAACGAATCAATATCACATTTACAAAATATTGTATATAAAGAAATTTTTCAATAAAGCTAATACAAAAAACTGGAAATAAATGTGGAACGGGAGTTTACCGCAGCTCGCTAAGAGATGGCGCCACCGTATAATTAGATCGCGGTATGGTTTTGTTACAAAGGTTGATAATAAAAATACTAAATAAACTAATTAACTTTTTTATTAAATTCCACGCAGACGAAGTCGCGGGCACAGCTAGTATCTTAATAAAATAATAAATAAATACCCTATGACGCTTTTGGACTGACTGAGTCTGGAGATGATGCTAATAAGGGTAACCATGGTCACATGGCCCACAATAAAACTAAAACACTCAACGTACGTAATCTTCTATCGTGGGTATCAGAAACTAAAATATTTTTTGGTCTCTACCAGACCCTATATAAATATGTATTAGGTGACGACCAACTGAACCACAGAAACTCCTTTTTCTTCTTTTAGTGAATCTTTAGTGTTGAAAGGTGATCGTCAGCTTTTTGTATTTCTCTTTGTCACTAGCCAGATGAAACATATATTCAACGGCGCTGATATAAATCAACTCCCGGGCTTTTTACATGAAAAAAATACCGAATTTCCTAAAACAAGACATGTACGAGAATGACCTATAACCTAATGCGATTTCAAATCTGCTTTAGCTTATAAAAATGTTTCAAACTCCGACGTAACAAGTTTAAAAGTGTGTCAAAGTTTAAGTCGATAAGTAATTTATCTCGGAAAAGCATCTGTAGCTGAGACGTGACACAGATAGTTTTAAATATTTCTTTGAGTATGATCTAACAACTTTGTATATACAGATCAAGTTGCATAAAGATAAAGTGTATTGACTTCCCATAATTGTCATAAGATAATTTTCTCTTTAATTGCCTACATGACCAATAAATTCATTTCATCCAACTAATTACTAAACTAATAAGTACCGTTTGACGACTCAGTTTACACAATTTCAATAAAAAAATCCGTAAAACCACGATACGTGGTACATTTTTTAAATACTGCACTAAAACCATGTAGTAATCTAAATACTAAAACCGTGGGAAAAATACTAACAGTTATTAAATTTTGTGATTTAGGACTGTACAAAGTTATGGGTTAGAGTCCGTCTTTATGCTCAATCTTCCGCAATTAGCATGATCTTTGGCATTCTTGATTAGTTACTTTTATTTCTTTACATTATATTCTTTGTTTCAGTTTTGTCTTAATTTGAAACTTATTTCTGATGGGTTATAGGCAGAGTAAAAGCAGGATTGATATAACAGTAAAGGATTTAATATACAAAGAATACACATACAATGACATCGAAAAGAATATGACAAGTGCGGACAGAACAAACTACATTTGAATTAATTGTTTCGTTTATACCGGGTATATCAAGACTGCTACCGAAAACGAAGCCGGGTGGTAGTTTTTGTGGCTACAAACGTATTGCAACTAAAAATTTCGCAAAGAAACGCGACAATTATTTTTAATGAGTTTTTAAACATCATTATTTTTGGGTGGTAAATCCATAGCTTTTGCTAAAATAATAATTTAAACTCTTTTATACCTTAGAGTCTTTCTAAATAAAAGGGTATACACTATTATTTTCGGAAAAAATGTATTTACCACCCAAATACGACCATATGACCATATGATTTAACTGGTGGTAGGTCTCTCATATGTGAGAGGCCATCTGGGTAGGAACCACCGCAATGTCTATTTCTCCCGTGAAACAACACTGCTTAAATGCACTGTTGTTTTTCGGATTGAAGGACATTGTAGCCAGAGCAACTACTGGACATATTGAGACTTAACATCTTATGTCTCAGGATGGCGAGCGCAGTGGAATATTGCTACTGTTCATGAGCGGTCGTATCGCTTACCATCAGGCGAACGGCTTGCTCGTCTCGCCATTCAATGCAAAAAAATAAAAAAAATAAAATATGAAAAAAAAATACAAAATAAGTTGTCGCTTTTTTTCGCAAATTTTTTTGGTGCATTGTGTCTGAAGTCGCTTAAACTACCACCCGGCTTCGTTTTCGGTAGCAGTCTTGATATACCCTGTATATACAATAGTAACCAGTCCTAACAATTTCAAATCATTGGTATTGAATTTGAACACTAATGTCGTTGATTAAAATCTTAATGTTGTGATTTACAATATTTCTTATGTGTCTAGTATGGTTTTTGTTTTCAAATCGAAAACAAAAATGATCTACCCCTTCTGGAAAATAAATGCAAGGTATTAAACTGAAAGTTCCATAGTCACATTATCTAAAAACAATACAACACGATGTTTCTATTGGCAAAAGTCGCGTCCGATCGTTATTTTAACAACAAAGTATTTACCGGCATCCGACGGCGCGGCACCCGCATTTTAGTTTCGCTGAAATTCAAAATTGGTTTGGACGTGAAAGGACGGCGTGCTCG
Organism: Hyles vespertilio; assembly: GCA_009982885.2. Classification (NCBI taxonomy): domain Eukaryota; kingdom Metazoa; phylum Arthropoda; class Insecta; order Lepidoptera; family Sphingidae; genus Hyles; species Hyles vespertilio. The sequence continues at coordinate 5,577,918 of CM042823.1, read as the reverse complement.
CCAGATATCGGAATGCCCGGCCGAAGTTGTTCGTAAATGCTCGTGTTTTTGCGTTGTTGACCCGTTTTCGGGGTTGCACCTGGCAGTTGCGTAATTTTGCGTGCGGTCGGCCAAAAGTATTAACAAAATGTTTTTTTTTTTTACTAACTCGACATGGCACTGTGTTTGATGTTAAATGCTATATAATACAGAAAGTATATCTATCAGTGAAAGGTATCGAGGACGGACACTGTTTTGCCGGCTCGATCGAAATTGGACGAAGAAATTGTATACGGAGCGTACTTATCGACGACTCATGAATAGTAGCAAAACCAAACAACTCTTTGAATTACAAAGCTATCCTTGGCATTCGTGAATAATTAAGGTTGACTTAATACCTTGCTGTATGACTGTGGAGAACAAGGAATACCCCTTTTAATGATACCTCTATCATGTGAAATAACATTCGATCGTTCAACGTAACAAATAAGTTATAAGTATTCTACTTTTAAATATATTATACCATTCCTCTTATACTTCGTATTCATACATTTTGCGGAACATGCACGCAATAATTCCATTGATCTCAAAATCCATTAGGTATGAATCAAATGCAACCAGATCTTCAAACTCACCTTAAATAGACTGTATTCCATCCAGAAGTTGTGCAAACTAATTTCCATCGTAATAATGCGCAGCAGATACAAATAGAAGCAAATATTAATCTAAACTTTAGTATGCAAATGTGTGAAATCTGGCGCTAATTTATTCTTGGCGATCTGTACAGCCAGGTGGCCATATTATTCACAAACAGGATTTAGATGACATGCAACAATTCAAAATCTTGAATATATTGTGCAAAGAAATCGATATTTGGAAATTTTAGATTATCTGTGGCGTAGTTGGATGGACTTCGGCTGTGAAAGGAGACGCCGCGGGTTCCATCCCCGCACCGAGACGAATGTTTTTGTAAACTACAAGTATTTGTCTCGAGTATGGGTGTATGTAAGACCGAAAAATCTCTATATTGGTGTGTGGTCAGGACTATGAATGTGACCGTTGGGTGTATTAATTTAAAAATGCGAAAACAGAAAAAATCTTCCTATAATTTGACAATAGCATGACAACATTACTTTCGGACGAAAAAAGATTGTAAGCGATCAATACAAACAAAACTATATCATATCATGATAATTACTCATTTAAACTATCTTAATCCTAACAAATTTATATGAAACTACATAAAGTCAATGCCCCTACAATTAGTAATATCGTTAGAAGTTGGCAAAGTCTAATAAAGGCAACTAGATATAACTGCAATTTAAATCAACGGCAGATGTAAGATATAACTCTAATAACTTTGCGAGTTATTGTTGCTCGCAGCGATACTGTATTAATATACATACATACATAATCTCACGCCTATATCCCAGAAGGAGTAGGCAGAGGTGCCAGGACACCACACTTCGCCTTGTATGTTCCGTCCCACAATGTGATAGGTGGCGAGCCTATCGCCATATCGGGCAAAAATTCCTGACTCTGGGCTGATAATGAATAGAAAAATCCAATATCACTTTGCCCAACCCGGGATTCGAACCCGAGACCTCAGCTTTGTAACCGTTCCTTAGCACAACTACGCCACCGAGGCAGTCGTATTAAAATGAGATAACATAATATAAGAAATATAATGTATAAGCCCATATCCCAGCCTCCGTGGCGCTGTTGGATAGATGACGACCGTGAAACGAGAAGTCGCGGGTTTAATCCCCGCATGGAGACAAATGTTTGGGTTAACCGCAGCAATTGTTCCGGGTATGGGTGCTCGTGAGACCGAAGAGACTCACGTAGTTCCTGATACCCACGACACAAGACTCGATCTTAGTGTGGGGACTGGAATTTTTATGTGACTATTGGGCATACAAAAACATAGACTTCATAAACATTTGTCTAGTCTTATACAGCTTCTCACCTATGTAATTAATTATATTCCATCCATGAATGTGAAAGCATATCTATGAGAAAACATTTAAATAAACTATGTACGAAATTCTATGTATAAATGTTTTCTTTTCATCCTGTATTATTCTCTCTCTCTCTGGAATCCTCAATCTCAAACACTTGAGATAACTGGCCTCCAGTCTTCATCTCCATGTTATCTGCTTTGGATGTATAAACAACATTATTTATCGTCATGTGTTCAGCAGGTGGTGGTCATGGGCAGCAGCACCACCTCCGACAAGACCATCAACACCAGCACCGACTCCGCAGCCACCGCACTCACCTCCATCACAGGTAAACTGGCGGAATTCCCTAAATTTCCTTGTTATTTTATTGAATTGTATGGCCTTTACGCCCGAATACTGGAACGCCATTCACGCCATAAGTTGCTCTTAACAGCGCACGGCCCTCTTAGCCAGTATATTTAAGCGGGATTAACGTAGTTAAGCGCAACTTATATTTAAGTTGCGTTCCAGTATTCGGGCGTTAATCTCGAGAAACGAGTCAAATGAAGAGAGATGGTCTAGCGCATCTTGAGATGGATTCTAAGAGATCTTTATTGATACTAAAAAGTGATTAAATTGCATCTTAAGGTCGGTGCAAAGTTACCAATGTGGTACAGCAACTTAACACAAATTCATTAACACACAATATTACATCTATAATTTAAAAAGTACAAATGATAATAGCACGCAATACAATCATATTTCACTCGTTTTTTTTTATAATTCACTAATTATTTTAACAGGCACAGACGAATCAATGGACGCTGAACCTGAACCCCCCGAGCCCGTGACCAACACCAGCCTCATCGACGACCCGGTGCAGCCTCCAAGCACCGCGCCTCCCCACTACCACCGCCCCCACAACTCCTGCGAGATCGAATCACCTGCCTACACCAAGCCACAATCCGCCACTGACGTCATCGACTCCCCGCGCCCAGGGCTGGCCAGGTTCGTCTTCGATGTGCCCATGCCAGACCCAAAGAAACAAGAAAAGAGGAACAAAACAATCGTAAGTCAAACAGGAGGCCCTTCGACCTCAATTCAAGTTGGCTATGACCCTAAACTAGAGCCCCCGAAAAGCCCAAAAGCAAGTCAGTCGAAATACGAGACACATTTTAAGTTTGAACCTGAACCGAAGCGGAGAGGCAGTGAGCCCAGGGCTAAGAATAAGCAGAAGGAGAAGGAGTACTATAAGGATGAGGTGGCCAAGTTGAGGAGGCAGTTGGAGGGAACGGAGGTGTTCACCACGACGAGGAGAAGATCATCAGCGCATCAGCATTCTGTGCCTCCGCCGTCTTCTAGGAGGCAGTCTACAGGTATCTTTAGTCTTTTTTTCATTACAATTTAAACTACCTATCGTTAGTTAAGTAGTGCATTGTTTATCGATATGGGAAAGTCCAAGGGCGGTGATGTAACCAAGTTTAGACTCGAAATAACTCGCCGACCCACTTAGCCGGCTGTATTTGCGAAGTCTTCCGATGGAGCGTGGATTTGACCCCCGGTAGAAATAGTTATTTCGAGCTGAATTTTAATCACAGTACTGACATTTTTGTCGTAAATCAAAATTTGAGCATTTGCAGCATTTTCAACAACGAAAATATTCACTGAATTGCGATTAAGATCTCAGTTTTTTTTATTAAATAATGATTGATGGTAGCAAAACCGGATAACGGATTAAATTGCAAAGCGCCCGTCATCCTGAGGTATACAATCTTAAGTCTCAATATATCCAGTTGTTACTCTGGCTACAATGTCCCTAAATCCAAAACAAAACTGTGTAAGTAAGTCAAATGAAGGCATACAGATAAATCGACACGATTGGACTATTTTGGGAACTTATAGAGATTAATAGCAGTTATTGGTTTCGTTGGAACGGATATATATCATAGAGATAGACCTTATAGAGATTAGGATTATTAATTGGTTTAGTTTGTCCAATTTTTATTATTAAGTCATAATTGTGTATTCACACCGCTGTAATCTGTTATATAAAACAACACTATGAATTACAATGTTTAGCATTCCTCTGTGCTCGTCATACTGTGACATAAGATGTTAAGTCTTAATATATTCCGCAGTTACTCTAACTACAATTCCTTCAAACCACAAGAGTGCATGTACACTTTTGTTTGGCAGGACAAATAGACATTGCAATAAATCCAGCTTCCAATATTTTCAACTCCACAAAGAGTCACGTAAAAGTCTATTATATTAGATAGAGCGATAGAAAACAATGTCTTTACGTAACTCTAACGAGCATTAGTACAGGACGTGCTCCACCACTCCACAATAGAAGTTGTGAACAAGTAACAATATCTTCATGTAATTGTAACTTTATTGTCGCGTGATTTCTCCAAGGAGTTCGATAGTTCAAGAAGTTTGCTTTATGATTTTAGTTTTGTATTGATTTAGAATTGAAATTGTTTGTTTGTGCACGATATGGTGATAGGCTCGCTCTCTATCACATAGATTCAGAGCTCATCAGATCATTATTCAGATCACAGATCACAGTAGATTGCCAAAGATTTCTTTGTAATTCAATGTGTTTTATTATTTTGCTACTACCATAAGCGGTCATACCGCTTACCATGGAATGCCATGCTCTTCTCGACATTCATTGCAAAAAAGGAATAAACAATGTCCATACCAAAAACAATATCCTTTTACTACCATGTCAAAATACCTTTTAAACCCCAATTTCCCTTTCAGCAGCCCAAGTACACGTGACAGCAAATCCACTAGATTCTGCTGCAACAACCATACCAGCGGGGCGCACCACAATCGTCGTCCAGCAACCATCTCTATCCCTGGACTATGGCGGCTGCAGTACCATCCTCGTGAGGGACGGTGAAGACGGCAGACGGAAGAGTAGAGTCTGCAGCGATCATATCCAGCAACTCCTTGATGTGACCAGCCAGTTCACTTCGGAGGATCTTCATGAGTTTGATAAAAGGTAAGTAAAGCTGATACTCCTAGAGACATGTGAAATGACAGCGAGCGGTGTTTTGCAATGGTTTTATTTAGCTGTCCCTGTTTGTGTTTATTTATGATAGCGGCCCGGCCCAGCTTCGCCCGGGTGCATGTAGATTTCTCTACAATAATATGCACGTATTATACACATAAACCTTCCTCTTGAATCATTCATATTTATAATATTATCATTAATACTCTTCGCAGCGTATGCTATGAAAGACATTTTATGGCTAATTTTTTTACACCTTCTTTTGGTTTTAATAGGAATTTCTAAAGATTTCTATAGTAATCTAGTACTAAATACAACCTATGTTACTCAGTGATAATGTAGCTTTCTAATGAAAAAAGAATGATTAAAATCGGTCCAGTACTTTTGAGTTTATTCGTTACATACAAAAATACAAATCTTTCCTCTTTATAATATTAGTGTAGAAATAATTTAGGAAACGTAGTCATCGGTACATACATGTCATGAATTAAGAAGTTTATTAATACATGTCATGGATACAGCAATTCTAGGCAAGACTTGACTAGTGTAATTGAGAGTAGAATTGTACATGAATAACAAAATTAGAAAATAAAAACTTCAAATCGTTGAGCGGAGCGTTACCTAAGTGAATATGTTTTTTTTATTGCTGTGAATAGCTAGACGAGCATGCCGTTTGCTTGATAGTAATGACGACCGCTCATGAACAGTAGCAAAACCTTGCTTTATTATATAATATCATTAGGCAAATACAAATTCATGTTCTTAAATTATGTAGAAGGCAAAAGGTGGCCAAACTCGTAATAAGAATAATAATTAAGCGCCCTGTTACAGGTACCTTACAAAAAAATATTTTTCATTACACAATATTAGATATAACTTGATACCGTTTCCTGATTATTATTTTATTTTATACCAATTTTCTTTCATAACTTAATTTCATTTCATTGTGATATTGTCCTTCGAGAACGTAATAAAATCATTTTACCTACAAAAAAAGTCGGTTTATTTACTACAAAATTTTCAATGACTATAAAAGAAATACAATTGTGTTCAGTGATACTGAACACAATTGTATTTCGTTAGAAAATTAAGAAGTAGATTTTCAGTTAACAAGATTTCAAATAGTTTGTAGGATTTAAACGAAAAAATATGTTATAATGCACACAATAAAGGATTGTCGTATCAAAGTTTAACTATTCCTTAGTATCTGATACTTTTTTAATCAGTATAGTCTATAATGTTTTATATATTTCATTACATTGATGGCAAGCGATACGACCACTCATGAAAAGTAGCTAAACCAAACAACACCATGAATAAAGCAATGATTTGCATTCCACTGCACTCGCCATCCTTAGTCATGAGACTTTAAGTATCATTATATCCAGTAGTTACTTTAGCTACAATATCTTTCAAAACGGAAAACAAGAATGCATTAATACTGCTGTTTGGCGGAAAATATAAACGTGATTTCAACACAGGCGGCACAGTACACACAAGAAACCCGCCACCAGTAAAATTTGTAGTTGATAGGTAGTGGAAAACTCACCAAAGTTACTCACGGTAAATAAAGGTTTTTATTTAAATAATATCAATAGCGAGTTACCAACCTTCCAAAAGACATTCACACGCATTTTACACCATTAAATCATTCGCTCGTCATACAAAAAAATTCTCGCGTCCATTTAACTCCTAGCGCAAAACTTGAAAGCGCCTGTTACAAAGTAAAAAGGAATCTAGAAAGATAAAAGAAAGTAAGAAAAGAAAGTGGCTGCGTCTGCAAAAGATAATGCTGCTCATTGTGTCGCCCTCAACTTTTTTCATTTAACGCTCACTTTTATTTTCTTTTATGTTTATTTTATTACTCAACAGGTGACGTTTGTTGGGCTTTATGTACACTTTTAAATATGCACGGCACTTGGAATTTTTTAAGTAATTGGCGAGTTCTTGGGAACGCTTGGGGCGGTGTGTCGAGACGCGGTTTCCATAGTATTTTTTCTTGTAACGATGTGCACCCCGCACTAAATTTTAGTAAAAGTAAAATTGAATTGAATGACGAGAACGCATGAAGAGTTTGAGGAAAATAGATGAAGCGACAGTGATATGTCAGGATGGAACAAAGTGGCAGTCTATAGTATCTGCCTACCCCTATGGGATGCAGGCGTGATGATTATGTATATATGTCAAATATAATTACATAAAGGAAAAATGAGAGGCACTATAATAAGAGGTGGCGGGTTCGATCCTCGCAACCAGACAAAGGTCTATGTGAGCTAAAATATATATTTTAACGTCTGTGAGTGATTACAACAAAAATTAACATTGTTGGTCTGATCTCCATAACATAAAACTTATACCTTATTCTTATGTCGTCAAGAAAGTGGTAGTATTTTAGTTATTATGGGTATTGAAAGATAAATATAAGCAACAGTTTTCATGAACATAAAACCCCTACTTCTATTAACATCTCGTAGAATCAAACAAACAACAAATTCTCATAAAAAATAATTTATATCTCAACGGAAAAGTACAAAAAATCCGTATTGAAATTAATATCAGATCCAAACGGCAATACAAATTGATTTAAAGCTCTGCTTATTACGTGTTCGAATGTATTTTATATAACTCTCGAGGAATTCGTTTGAGTGGTGTTCGAGCAATGATAGGGAGGAAATATTGATTTTACAAAATACGTTCATTTGATGAATATGAGTCGTAGAATGTACAATATTTACAGATGTAATACATCTACTTACCTTAAATATATACATATATTAAAGCGCTTATTTATATCCTCGAATATAAATAGAGAAAAATCGCCGAACTTTTACCTAAGAACCTTTTTATTAGGCCTAAGGTCGAACTTACTACTATTTCGGATAAAAAGTCCAATCCCGGCCACTCATAAATCATTTTAACAAATATTTTTTAAATAGAGTTTAAGTATTATGTATTGACTTGTCATAAGAGCTATATAATTGCCTACAAGGCCTATAAATTAATTCCATTTCATTTTATTTTTTTAAACAAATATTATTTGAATACCTTCGTGGTGCAGTTGGTTGAACACTATTTATGAAAGGGGAGGTTGCGGGTTCGGTGCCTGAATACTAATTTTTGTGTGATTCATAGGCATATGTCTCGGGTCTGGGTGTTTGTGAGACCGAAAAGGCACTCGTAGTCTGTGATACTCACGAAACAATTAATTGATCCTAATGTGAAATCAAGACTATGTATGTGACTGTTGGGTGTATTTATTCAAAATATTCTATGTAGCTTAATAGCGACCAACGTACACAACGGTTAAGGGGCCGTCAGGAACCCACACAAATATCAGGTTTTACATACATACATACATAAACTCACGCCTTTTTCCCAGAAGGGGTTCGCAGAGGTGCCAGGACGCCCACATTTCGCCTTGTCTGTTTCGTCCCACGATGTGATAGGTAGCGAGCCCATCCATATCGGGCACAAATACCTAACTCTGGGCTGATAATGAATAGAAAATCCAATATCACTTTGCCTAACCCGGGATTCGAACCCGAGACCTCAGCTTTGTAACCGTATCCTAGTACAACTGGGCCACCGAGGCAGGTAGTATCAGGTTTTGTTTCTGTATATATCCAAATAGATGGACTTATCTGTATTGTAAGGCTCTCTTGCATGGCTGGACACACCATCTGAATTTACTTACCATCAAATTTATTACAGCTTTTACACCAGCCAGTAAAAGACAGAATGTACACTATAATACACGAAACAAGACATTAAGCGAAGGCAATGAAGAACACCAAGCAATGAAGAACAGCGCCGTGTTTGTTGTATGTAATGTTATATATTGCTGTTGTACTCGACTTTTTACTGTATGTAACTGATGTCTGGTATTTGGGGTAAAAGATTTATTTCTAGTTCGGACAAATCTCAGACAGAATCTAAAGAAACGACTCACTTGTTCGTTGAAATATACTGTTTTCACGAACCTGATTTAAAGTTTATATATTTTTTGAGGAATTTGATAATCTATTATTTGTATAAAAAAAACGGCGCAGTGATACTAAATTAAATATCATTAAAGTAAGTAGTATTTACTGGTGATAGGTCTCTCATATGTGAGAGGCCGCCTTGGTAGGTACCACTGCATTGTCTATTTCTGCCGTCAAGCAGCAGGGTAAACGCACTGTTGTGTTCCGGTTTGGAGGACATTGTAGGCAGAGTAACTACCGGACATATTGAGACTTAACATCTTATGTCTCAGGACAGTGAGCGCAGTGGAATACCAATAATGAGATGAGAGAGATGCCAATGGATACTCTGCCTGGGCGGCATTGGCACTTTCTATCAGGTGCAATGCCGCCAGTATGCCAGGCCATAGTTTAAAAAAAATGGCATGCTCATCTCGCCAGTCATTTCCGTGCTCAACCGTGCTTAGACATATGGATATGTATTTAGATTTATACACATATATCTGTGTGGCAAATATGTTTGTTTACGCATACTTGTAATACTTATTTCTATTGATCATTGTAGTATAATGATAAAATCAAACTCCAAAGTTCCTTCGCCTGTCCCAGCGCTAAAGGCATTTGATCTGTCGGGATAACGCAAAGCCGTAGTGTTCCGCTTTTGATCGGTCCAACGGGGAACAAGTTATTGGTCGTAGAAATTCAACTTAAAAGATAAAAATCGACTTTACTAAAACACAAGATAAATTAGTTGCTATAACAGGGGCAGTGATCATGAACCCTCATTAGAACATTGCACGCAACGGTTTACATACTGAGGAACCAGTAATTGAGTGTCTACAACCGTTTGACCTGTTGCCAGAAGTAATTACAGCCAGGGGACTTGAATATTCAAAGCGTATAATTAGAAAAGTTGATGTAATGTTTTAGTGTTATGAAGAAACAGAAGATAGTGAAAACTGAAGGGTTAATATACTCCGATACAAACTTCGAATTTTTGGACCTCAATGTCCCCATATGAAAAGTTATCACTTCTACAAATCAATACCAATCTTTTTTTTTTATTACTTTAAATAGTGAGAATACCATGCCGTTCACCTGATGGTAAGCGATACGGCCGCTCATGAACAGCAGCAAAACCAAACAACACATTGAATTACAAAGCAATGCTTACCGTCCAATCTCAATATCTCCAGTGTTACTCTGGCTACAATATCCTACAATATCCGAAACACAACAGTGCATAAATGTGCATAAATGGAACAGAACTGTTCGAATCCCAGGGCACACCTTTGACTTTTCGGAGTCATGTGTGTTGATGGTCAATCACAACGCACTATAATAACGGGGAAGGAAAAGATTGTGAGAAAACCTGCGGATTAGGCTTGAAATCGAAATTTTTTGAATAATCAACAAATGCAAGGTATAAAGGCATATTGAACTCTTGATACATTTTTGACGCGACTGAGTTCAGGTAGTAGATCCTTGCTCGGAGATTATCGATTACCATGTGGTCCACGGCTTAACCCCTCTCAATCTAGCTTTCGAATGTAGATATGATCTGTACCTTACAGTGGAAAGTATATAGGCTGTGTTAATAGATTGCCTCAGTGGCGTACTTTTCTACGGTAGGTTACAACAAATCTGAGGTCTCGAGTTCGAATCCCCGGGTCAGGCACAGCTATAATTTTTCTATTCATTATCAGCCAGGAGTCAGAAATTTGTGTCCAATATGACACTAGGCTTGCCCCCTATTACATTGTGGTACGGAACATACAAGGCGAAATGTAGGTTTCCTGGCACCTTTGCCTACCTCTTCTGGATAATAGGCATGAGTTTATGTATTAATGTATATATGTATTAATAGACCCATTACCTAATGTTTTGAGGTGAAGAGTGCAGTCCAAATCCATGCAATGCTTAGTATATCGTTGTTTTCTAATTCCATTTCTATGAAACGCAGTCAGGTTTCGGGAGCAAAGTTGGCGACATAAAACCGTGAACAGACGAAGTTTCTGCAAGCGAGTCTATAAAAACACGGACAAAGTTCTGAACTCGACTGTCGCTACTGGAATCAGTTTAGAAATTAAAAAGTTAGCTGTTAAAAGTGTTTACCGTAACTACTACACTTGTACTCTTTTATTTATTTACTTTATTTTGCACCAAAATATATTAAAATAAAAAGAATGGATAAAATAGATAAAAATTCACTAACACTAAAGACATGGTTACAATCACGGTCTTATCGCTACCTGCGATTTCTTTCAGGCAATCGTGGAATGAACTAGATTTATTTAATATATAATTAATTAAAAGATTTATAATAATAATAATATTTACGTTATATATTTTTATATTTAAATCTAGAGTTTCTATAACAAGAGAATAGTTTTTATATAATTATTCTGAGTATACAGGGTATATCAAGACTGCTACCGAAAACGAAGCCGGGTAGTAGTCTAAGGCCCGTATTCACAAATAATACTTTACTGAGTGTTGAAGTAACCCTATGCTAAGTAAGACATTTCTCATAGTGATCGTTCCGCTCAGCCTTTTTATTCATAAACAATACTTGAGTCACCCTTTTACTATGGGAACGCACAGTGTCCAATGCGGACCAGTGATTGGTCAATTACTGTTGCTAATTTCTCTCTGATGTTTGACAATTGGTGTCCGCGCATGTCCCGCGAATTACTCGTGAGTGAAAGCGCCTTTGACAACTTCAAATATTTACGTTCGAAATATTTAATAAAATTTATTTCCCACGTTTTTAAGCGGTAAATTGTGGGTGTTAACATAGGCCTCCCTCCTCCCCAATGATTTCCACAGTGACCTGATGGAGGCAGCCTGCATCCAAATATATGATTACTAACCTGAAAACTCCCGTATCTGTATCAGCCTATATACGTCCCACTGCAGAGCACGGCCTCCTCTACTATCGAGAGATCGATTGAGAGTGGTTAGGCCATATAGTCCTCCACGCTGGCCTAATGGGGGTTGGCGGACTAACATACCATAGAATTTTTTATACATCGTTATCATCGCTATGGTTTCGTAACGATATTTTCCTTCACCGTTTTAGCGCGTGGTGATTGACTATCAAAGAATCAATACACACATGACTCCAAATAGTCAGAGGTGTGCACTGGTATTCGAACCCGCGACCACCGTGAAAATGTTGGCAGTCGCATCTAGTCCGTTTACCGTTTACCCAGATGAATAAAATCTTAAGGCCACAAGTAATTGGTGAATAGGCGGTATTGAAAGGCCTCTTTCAGACTAGTGGCAAAAGTGCATGAAGAACAATATCCCTAGTAAATCGATAGCGTCTTCTAAATTGTTTGTCATTGTAAAAATTAAAAGGATTTTGTAAATCTTGAATAATATTTCTTGCACTTATCGTCCTGAGTTCGGTGTCCTTACCGAACGCAGGATGATAAGTATCATCAATATAATTGTCGAACTTCTCGCTGCTGTAATCCATTGTATTGAAAATGACACACAATAAAAACCTAATACAAAACCTTAGTGTAAAATACATAAAATAAAATGGTAATTTACATTCACAGCTGTCACTTTTACGTTTTCAATCGACACTATGCGTTGCGTAAAATAGCTGTTGAGTTCTTTACCTGAGGGCCTCCTTAAGTGAACGCATAGTGTCACTCATCACTCAAGTATTGTTTATGAATCAAAATTGACAATTCTGTGCGTTTGGCTACACTATGCGTCCTCACAGTATTGTTTGTGAATACGGGTGTAAGAGACTTCAGACACAATGCAACAGAAAAAGTTGCAAACAATAGCGACTTTTATTTTTGTTATTTTTTTTCCTTACCATATTTGGGTGGTAAATACATTTTTTCCTAAAATAATAGTGTATACCCTTTTATTTATGAATAATCTATGGTATAAAAGAGTTTAAATTATTATTTTAGCAAAAACTATGGATTTACCACCCAAAAATGGCGATATTTAAAAAAATATAAAAAATAATTGTCGTATTTCTTTGCGAAATTTTTAGTTGCATTGTGTTTGTAGTCACTGAAACTGCCACCCGGCTTCATTTTCGGTAGCAGTCTTGAGATACCCGGTATAATGGCTACGTTATTAATTTAGATGTAAATCTTTATAAACTATAACTGAATTCAATCACATATTTTATATGATTTTTCGTATGGGAATGTGAACAAGCAGGCCGCTCGTCTGATTCAAAAAATAGACTTATAAGACGTCCAACAAAACCAATGTAAATGACGGCTATAAAATAGTTATATCAATTCCCACATGTTATAGAGGGAGCCACTAACGCGGTCGATGTAGTTCTTTTCTATAACATGAAATGAGAAATTTCACGCTAAGTTAAGCGCAAAATCGCGCTGCACCAGATGATCGAGCTGGAAACAGGGCGTATAGCTTTGAACTAGTAACATATATACATATTTACATATACCGGGTATATCAAGACTGCTACCGAAAACGAAGCCGGGTGATAGTTTAAGCGACTTCAGACACAATGCAACAGAAAAAGTTGCAAAAAAAAGCGACAATTTTTTTTTGTTATTTTTTTTTCTGTGGCCATATTTGTCCTAAAATAATAGTGTATATCCTTTTATTTATAAATACTCTAAGGTATAAAAGAGTTTAAATTATTATTTTAGCAAAAACTATGGATTTATCACCCAAAATTGACGATATTTAAAAAATAATAAAAAATAATTGTCGCGTTTCTATGCGAAATTTTTAGTTGCATTGTGTTTGTAGTCACTAAAACTACCACCTGGCTTCGTTTTCGGTAGTAGTCTTGAGATACCCTGTATTTAACTCATATGTTAAATATATGTAAATATATTATGGTAGAAATGTAGCTGTGGTTTTTAGAGCCTACAAGCAATAATTAAAAGAAAATAATAATTTGGGAGGTGGTAGAATACGCAGACGGTGGAAAGACAATTTCGAACATTTCGAACAGGGAGACGAAGTATTCGTATTCTTTGTAAATCAACTATGTTTTCTTTGCTTTGGTACCCTTTCGCTCTACTTAGAGTTGATTTGTACTATGCTAGCTTTGCATCCAGGAAAACCAATAATGTAAAACAGAGTAAACTGAGCTCATAGCTTATAGCTGGTGTATTTTGTACGCCCATATCACTTAAATTTATTATTGAGCTGTTCGTTGTTACTGTAAATAAATCACTTAATTTAATACGAGTATGTGAGGGAATTTTTAATTGTCAATTTTAAACTAATCAAATGTCTACATAATATGTCTCTAGTTCTTTACCACTTCAAATCTATGTACATTTATTTTGCGGTTTTCATAATACACTATTTCAGCGACTATATTTGCAGACTAACGTTGTATTGTAAAGGGGTTAACAAGGCGTAAAAACACTAACAAAGGATCATGTGTTTTGATTAATGACGCAAGTGTCCGCGCGACACGCCACTGTAAATGTTCTTTGTTCCAGAATGTGTGACATTACCTGCTATTGTACGTTTTACTGCGGATTAAAATAACGAGGTTTAAGGATTTATACAATACAAATATACTGCATTAAATGAAATTATACACAATTACTGGTGAATTTCATATGGGAATAACCACACTCAATGGTACTCACGTTTGTAGAGGAGGCAATGAGATGTATATGGGCAGATGCAGACCATCGTACATAATATAATACATTATAGAGAGACACGACAGTATATCGTATTTGAGCTCGGCCTATGTATAGTCATTCATTCGCCATAAAACAAACATACTTGTGTCAACTGGTAAACGACAAACTATTTATTTAAGATGGGATGATCTAGAAGCTAATGATAAAGAAAAATATAAGAAGTTGAAGAATAACCTTTAACACTGAAAAGGCACTCAAAGAATCAAAAGATTGGATTTATATATTTATATATTCCGAGGTTTTAGTCGATAGGACGTTCTAATTTCTTTATTAGAACGGTGAGTCTGACACACCTATACAGAGCCGTAAAGGGATTTACTAGTGTAAGAATAAAAATGATCGATATAAGAAAGGCGTACGGTCACAAAGTTAAAAGTTCTCTTATTCAGCAACATACTTAAAATTCATTTTTTGCTACGTCGCCAGTGCTAGATCAAGGTTGGTAATAAAAAAAGCTATGTTAAAGCGCCATTTTTTTTCCGTCAGACGTAAAATAAATTTGTATTGTTAACATTAAATATTATACTAATTTGAAATTTTCGTGTTCCACGCCAAGCTAATTAGTAATTACCAAAAACAAGCATGAACTACTAAAGGTTTATTTTTAGCTCTATTCATTTAAAATTTAGGTGGATTACGACATTTTCACTTCAGTAATTGGTGCAAAAATTATTCTCAATAATAAATGAAATTAAATGAAATGAATATTCCTATGAAATAAAATAAACTTACGCTTAAAATATTTTACTAAATATTCAATCAAATATCTTAAAATTATGTAAGCAAAACCCCTTAAACTGTATACTATACAATAACTACAGGGTGCTGTCAAACCCACTCAACCCTCTAATAGCGAAGGAATATAAATTGCCTCTAAGCGTCGAGTACTTTATACCCATAAATGAACGTTGAATGTACAACGCGACTAATTTAAACGACTGTCTCAATAAACTGTGCCGTGTTATGGTTTAATTTGGTCTTCGTTACCACTTTATAGAGGGTGTTTGTTTTTATTACGATTACGGGTTAGGGTTGACTTCGGTTCGATAATTAGACTTTATGTGAAATGAGTAGCAAGAATGGTGTATGAATAACAATGTTTTGAATTCTATTTACTACATAGCAGAAGAATGGTTATTAAAATAGCGCGGCGGTTTTAACGTTTTAAAAGAGTAAAGCAAATTAAAATGTCCTGAAGATTATGGGTCTGTGTTTTCAATTTCGAAGACTGAGCAAAATTTGAAATAATAAGGGTAAGACCAGCGTTCTGTGAGACATTATCATGTTAGAGCGGGTAAATCTTCGAAATGGTCCTGTTTTAAATCGTATCTTGTGAAATAAGTCACGAATTAGTTTTTTCCGTGGTAAAGGAAAGTTTCAGGTTTCTTCTTATTTAAAAAACTCCAAAATTATAAAAAAAACACCAAATCATAAATAAATGCAACCAAAATTCACATACTTAACCCTATTAATCGAATATTAAAAAACATTAAGTTTTGCGTCGTGGTTATCCGAAACTAGGATAGACTTTTCGGTCTCACAAACACCCAGACCTGAGAGAAATAACATTTCACGAACATTGCTTTCAGTGTGAGGACCAAACCCGCGATCTTTCATTTCTCTGCCGGCGTCTAGCCAACTGCGCCACGGAGGCTGTCAATCCTGTGAAACCCTAGGCTTGAACCTGTGACCACGGCCACAGTCTATTGTGCCCCAACTAGGCCAGGCATTAAGTGCCGTTTCATAGATGTGAATTATGGCGTTCGGAATTGTTTTTTTTATGACCTGCTATAAAGACCTCTTTAAGTGGTTGATAAAGATTTAATAAATGTCGGTTTGTTTACTTATTTCGTGGGTAATTTACACGCAATTAATGACGAAATATGTGGGTGTATTTCATTCGTGGTTTGGAAGTGATCATACGATGATACTAAAGAATACATAAGCTCACGCCTTTTACCCAGAAGGGGTAGGCAGGGCTGTTGCTAGAAAGCACCTGCATGTAGCCTTGTGTGATTTATCTCACGATGTGGTAGTGGTTGAGCCTATTGCTACATCGAGAGCTTTCTGACTACGGGCTGATTGTATAAGTCCAAATTACATTACACGACCCGGAATTCGAACCCGAGACCTCAGCGCTATAATCGTACCGTAGTACAACTGTGCCAACAAGGCAGAATAAGGAACATATATTTTGCGGTAAAAAAAACCGTATTTAAAACTGCATACCTTAAAGATATACTAGATCTCGTAATTGTATTTAATTGAAACGCGTATGAGACCTAAAAAATCTCCTAAAAACATTTCTTAAATGCCTAACTTGTTCAAAAATAAAAAAATCATCCAAACATATTTGTCTCTGTCATAAACACAGAAGTGAAAAAATGACAGTGTCCCGCATGAAGGGAGCGAAGAACGAAGCACTGGCTGAAAGGCTTTTTAAGTCCCCTAAACGTAACGTATATGTATATGTGTATATATGTATACATGTGTATTTATATTATATAATATTTAAATAATGCCGTTTATTCATTGCAGATTATTATAATTTAATTTATGCGCACATTACAAAATATTTTTTTTTTTATTATTACACTTCTTTTAACAAACATAATTAGGAAATACATAACAATAAAATCTTAACCTATATTCACAGTACAATTGGCGGTCTTATCGCTGTCTATGATATATTCCAGACAATCTTTGTATGTGCGATGATGTAAATATTATAACTTGGTAAAAAATAGTACGATGCGGTGACAATTGGCATCAAAGAAAAACTATTTTGAATACCCTATTAAAAATGTCATTGTGATCATTGAATAATTTTATACGTAGGTATTTCTATATATGAATCTATCTATGAACGTACGGTTTATGTTTGTTATGTGATTTAAAATAAACATAGAGACGAAAAACAGAAATAACAAGAAATAAAAAACAGAAATAAAAATAACAAGTATCTAAATTTTCCGTCGTAGTATATCTGGTTACTTTATTAAAATTAAATTCGATCTTAGCGCTGTCATTAAAAATATACTCTTTTTTGCCAAGCTATTTGTCCTAATATGTTTAAGATATAGATTAAGTTAGCCATAATGTAATGGGTATTCACAGCGGGGTGCGGTATACTACAGGGCAATTTGAGTTGCTATTTTATTCATATTTTTTATATAATCGCCTTGATGGTTTAGTGATAGCGTAAACAAGATTACCAGTAAAGTACGGGTTTTAATTCCAATCAAATCATGAATTTGGTATGAGTTATTTCTTAGAATCGATACGTTCATATTCCATTTTATGTTGGCCAGAAATAAGATCCCTGTGAAAGGTACTATTCATCTTTTTCCCTTCAGGGATTCAAGATCTTATGCATATTTGCAAAGGCCGAGACTTGTACAAATATCTCTAAGACCTACGCTATACCAATATTTACCCAAGCGGGCACCGAACCCGCCACCTCCAGAACAAATACATAACTTCATAGCCTCTAGACAATCGGTCGCCAAATTTGCAATAAGCCCCAAGGTTATTAAACCTCAACATTTACAAAATTATCAAAAACTCATTATATTTATTGAAGCGCGTAGAAAATGTTTTTCGCCTCATTTTCCTTGAAGCTTATAATTTTCTAATATCCGCTTAAATGTAAAGACAATTTCCTGTATATAAAAAGGTTATTTGCTTTAGTTTCGAATTAATAATGGGTATTATACCTGGTTATTATAACGGTGAAGGAAAACATCGTGAGGAAATCTGCATACCATAGCGATTTATAAAAAAACATCTATGGT
This sequence comes from Hyles vespertilio, assembly GCA_009982885.2. NCBI lineage: Eukaryota > Metazoa > Arthropoda > Insecta > Lepidoptera > Sphingidae > Hyles > Hyles vespertilio. The sequence goes on along the minus strand of CM042823.1, from coordinate 5,559,534 downwards.
ATGTAAGTCCGCCAACCCGCACTAGGCCAGCGTGGTGGACTATATGGCCTAACCACTCTCAATCGCACAGTGCGATACGACTACACAGTCGTTGTAGAGGAGGCCCGTGCCCTGCAGTGGGACGTAAATGGGATGATACAGAATATAGAATTATACCTGGCTATTATGCCCACTTTAATGTATTATATTAGGCTTTATCTTGCGATTAACCTAACAAAAATAAAAAGAACACTTAAAATTAACTACGAATTACAAAGAAAGGTTTATCTGAAGATTAAACTAAGAAAACTAACAAGACAACAAAAAGCAACGTCTAACAATGAAAAGAGTAATATTATTGTTAGGTATTAAAAGGTTTACAGTAAACTCAATCTTCGAATAAAATGCAACAGCTGACAGCAAAGTTTTCATGTGTGTTATTTTTATGTTAGACAGTTATACTGCACCATACTAACAATAATTTACTTACAAAAATAGATAAACTCTCGCGGATTTGGTTTAATTTTTATTTTTTTTGACTTCCCGACGTTTCGATTACTTTACAGCTTTCGTGGTCACGGGGCTTTTATATATTATTATTCACGGGGACCCCGCAAATAAAAATAAAAAAAAAAGGAAATAGTTTCATTCGCGTAAATCTAAGAAAACATTATACATAAACTCACGTTTTTTTTTCCTGAAGAGGTAAGCAGAGATACTACCATGACACCCACGTTTCCCCTCGAATAAGCATAACCTTTATATTTTACTATAATTTCTACAGCAATACTTTAGTGAAACTAAATTATCACTAACATCAAAACATACGCCGACACAAAGTTCAAGTTGAATTTCAAAATGGCCGCCACACATCCAGAACGAGACAAGTTAATTTCATCGCAAGTGCGGTTAAACTTCTGCACGTTAGGGATGTGAACAGAATTAATGAAACTCGCGACATCTATGATATTTGACGACGGATTGGCTCTGCGGTATAGTAATTGGGTTTTACTTTGGAGTTTCTGAATCGATTGCAGCGGTAAATAGTTTGAAGCTTAAGTGTGTGTCCGGGGTCTTGGCGAAATTTATTTAAGTGAAATTCTGTTAACGCAATTGCAATATAGGAGTAACTCTGAAATGAAGATACACGGAAAACTGTATCTATGAATGACATTTATGTCAGTTTTTATGATATAATGTTTTAAATTAGTCGTGACTCTTTTAATAAACTATTAATCTAACTATTGATATTCCTGCAGGTTCTAGACCAGGAATATAGCAAAAACAATATTATAAACAGTAAATGAAATATTTGTATTTGGTTTTCAACTAGCTAATTGGCAATTAAAGTTGAGATTTAACTATGTTTGTGACTATGTTGGGTGGTGTACAACCAATTAATTCGTACAATTGGTACAATCAATAAATAAATAAATTATTGTTTGTATTCTCCAAAAAAAAAAAAAACAGAACATAAATATTATTTTAGAACCGATGGCCCGTGCATTGGTGGAACACATGGTGTAAGGACGAGCTGGCTAAAGTTGCAGGAAGTCCCTGGATGCAGGCCACTTTCAACAGGTCGATGTGAAGATCCTTGGGGAGGCATAATTATGTTCAGCAGTAGACTTCCTGTGGCTGAGATGATGATGATGATTTTCCAAAAATTCAATAGATTTTGTACTTTTTGAATTGCAAAAATATTAAAAACAATAGCATCTATTAGGTTAGGGCACTATTTCAATTAAACTCGTTAGAATTCGTAATACTCAAAATAAATATATTCTTGTAAAAATGACGTTACAATTACATGACCAAGACAAGACAGAACAGAAAACAATATACACCTCTATCGACAGGAAACAGAACCTTACTTTATTCTTTTAAGAATATAGTATGCAACAAAACGTTTACAAAAGATAACCGAACTACTTTATAAATTTACACTTTATTCAATACTCCCACATAAATTTATAAGGTAGTCCTACCAATTCACTTTACATTAAACACACAAAACATTAAACATAAGCCACATCAAATGCTTCTCAAAATCTTATCGCTATTCAAATTAAATGCAAAGTCACAATGAAAGTATCCTGCTAATTCTAAATTACCTTTGTAAACAATAGGCATATCTTTTATATTACTTACATGCCGTAAAATTCTTTTAACAACTGTTACATGCGAAGGACCCGGATCATAGACATAATTTCTAATTACAACAATATTCATAGCATACGATATATCAGGTCTAGATACATATGTAAAAAATATCAATGCTCCCACTGCCTCTAGACATGGGAAATTATTAGGAACAATAACTTCAGTACTCTTGGATAACTGCTTATTAACATCCACAGGAGTACTGCTACATTTAGAATGTGACATATTTAATTTATTTCTCATAGTCTCAACACAATGTTTTTGACTTAAACAATTATTTACTTTAATTTTATTATTGTTCATTCCATTATATGAAATATACTTTAAAATATTTATATTAAAACATCGTATCATAACGTTTAATATGTTCAATAATACAGCTTTACTTTTTAACAACAAAAGTCCATCTTCTACAATAAAATTCAAAATTCCTATAAAATTACTAAAATTACCTAGAAATACTCAATTACGAGATGGACATAGCTTAAAACCATAACTACTTAAGAAAGAACAGATCTTTTTCAACCAATATCTAGAATAATGTTTAACTTCAAACATAGATTTAATTAACTTACATAATATTACTGTCGAAGGCTCAGCTTTTACTCCCTCTGGCACCAGTACGCCATATTGCTCCATCTGCAGATCTTCATTGATACCGATAGTGAGCAATATTCTAATGGAGTCATACCTGCTAGTGGGGGAAAAAGTATTATCATAATCCAAACCTTTTATTTGGATAAAGCCTCGTGCATGTAATCTTGCTTTATATCTTTCAATATCTTTGTCTCTGTTCTTCTTTTCAGTTTTATCACTTATCATCGAAGTTGTATTACTTTCATGTAATATAAATTCTTCATTTAAAGCTTTCTTACAATAATAAGAATTAGAACTATTTACTGTTTCTTCATAACTGTTAGATATATTAATTTCTGTCAAGTTAATTTCCGTCCTATTTTTCCGTCGAGGACGCAAAGTAACATTTCTCTCTCTGGATTCTAAATTAATACATCTTGGGGGCTTGTAAGTATCATCTGCATCTTCAATACTTTTCATACTATCATGTGAAGAAATATTATCTTTTTTGTTTTCTGATATGAAATATTCTTCAAATTTCACATCTCGTGACACTGTAATCTTTTTCGTATACTGGTCGTACATCCGGTAATTATTATATTATCGTATCCAACTAAAATCATTTTCGAGCTTCTCTTATCTAGTTTCCTTCTTTTTTCTTTCGGCACATGTACATATCCAATAGAACCAAAAACTCTAATATGTTGTACATTCGGTTTTATTCCGTGCCAAAGTTCATATGGTGTTACACTTCCTGTTTGACTTGATGTTTTTCTATTAAGTAAATATACTGCGCAATTGACAGCTTCTGCCCACAAATTCAAAGGAATGTCTTTTGCATACAGCATTGATCTTGCACTTTCCATTATTGTTCTCATCTCTCTTTCCGCTCTGCAATTTTGCTGCGATAGGGTGCAGTACATTCATGAGTTATTCCTTTACTTTCTAGGAAATTCTTAAACTCATTGTTCACATATTCTTTACCGTTATCTGTGTGTAATATGTGTACATCATGATGAAATTTGTTATTTACTAGGGTATTATATTTCATAAAATACTCAAAAACTTCATTTTTATGTTTAATAAAATAAACATGACGATAACTAGTGGCTCCACCTTTAAATAAGATAAAGTACCTCATACCTGACACGGAAGGTTCTTCAATAGGGCCACATACATCGCTGTAAACAATTTGACCAGGTTTGGTCGGGCCTCTATCAGACTTCAAAAACGGAAATCTTGCTTGTTTACCATATTGGCACGCTTCACAAATAAAATTGTCATTTCCTGTCAGTGTAACTGGAATGATACCACATTTACTCATATTTTGAACTTCCTTAACGTTCAAATGTCCCAATCTCTCATGCCAAACTTGACACCTGTCTTAACAATGTTACAATTTTCTTGTACAACTGTTTTGACTTCCAATTCATATAAATTGTTTCCTTTTATTTGAGCACACATTACAACTTTGTTGTTTCTCATTATCATTGCCTTTTCACATTTCTTCACAATGACATACACTTTACGAATGGCTGCTCCTTCAGAAAATAAATTTCTTCGTAGTTCGGGCACATAAAGAACATCCTCTAATATGCATCGTTCCCATTTTCCATACACAACCTTATTTATTAAAATATTGCCTTTACCACATACTTTAAGACTTTGTTTATTGCCTAATTTGACTTCTTCATTAATATCGTTGTTTCGAAACTCATTCATTTCACAGAAATAATCACGTCGGAATGTCATGTGCATTGATGCTCCGCTATCTAAAATCCAAGCTTCTTCACTCTTTGCGTACAAAGAAAATTTCTCCGCACCAAATGCTCACATGTCATGTGTCATCTTATTTTTATTAAATAGTTTCTTAGGCTTTCTGCAGTCTCTGGCAAAATGACCTCTTTTGTTGCAGTTGTAGCAAATAAATCGATGATTTGAGGTTTTATGATAATTCGTCACGTTCCATATGTTCTGCTTATTTTCATTACTTGCCTCATTCGCAAGGCTTGCTTCTTCGTCTACCAGGCGAGAGGTGAGGTTCTGAATAGTTTGGTTTTCTTCATTTAGTGACAACCATGCCTGTCTAAATAAACGGTATGTTGATGGTAAAGAACTTAGAATTTTTGTAATTACTGCCGTGTCACTGATTTTCTCACCAGTCTCCCGTAGCTGCTTTGCTAAACTTTCCACCTTGGACACTAGTTGCGCCACCGCTTGAACTATACGAATACTGATAAAAATTTTCATGAATTACCATTTTGTTATATTCTGATTTTTGTTCGTATATGGCTTCTAATGACTTTGTCATTACTTCTTTCGCGGTTTCACAGTTTTCTATGAGGGATATTTGGTTTAAATCCATGGACGATGTCAGAATAAACATGGCCATACCGTCATCTTTGTCCCATTGTATTCTGTATGTATACACTTGTGAATTCACTTCCGCTGGTCTTGTCCTTTCTATATTTAAGCCTTTAGCTCTCAAGGAACACTTTATTTGGAACTTCCATTGCTTAAAATTTCTCCCGTCAAATTTCTCTATTTTCGCAATCTCCATTTTCAATTGGTTTTTCACCGGTTGTAATCTTGCTCTTAACTTCAGTTTTAATTGAAATATTTAATAATCGAAGATGCTGGGCCCATAACTTATTAGGTCAGGGCACTATTTCAATTAAACTCGTTAGAATTCGTAATACTCAAAATAAATATATTCTTGTAAAAATGACGTTACAATTACATGAGCAAGACAAGACAGAACAGAAAACAATATACACCTCTATCGACAGGAAACAGAACCTTACTTTATTCTTTTAAGAATATAGTATGCAACAAAACGTTTACAAAAGATAACCGAACTACTTTATAAATTTACACTTTATTCAATAGCATCGAATTCAGAACAACCCAGATTTAACTCAGTTAAAAATAATCAAATAGAACTCTATCTTTCATTCTGAGCACCGCCTCACATCCCTACGTCCCAAATGAGACATTATAAATAATTGGCGTCTATTTCCTTAGTGGGATGGATCTGATGAAGCTAATGGAACCCTATTTGTCTTTATTCAATATGCGCGCCGCGGGACGCTGTAGTCGCTTGGAAAAAATGCAGTTCATTTTGTTTGTGAATTAAATAGTAAGGAAATTCAAAAATGTTGCATATTTAACGGCAGTTTTGGCTCTGTTTATGCATTTATCGTTGTATTTTATGTTTTTTTTTTATGTACGGAAAATATTTTACCTGATAATAAGGGATGGTGACGTATCAAAATACCTATACAATCAATATACAATATTTAAATCCTTTACTGGTGGTAGGTCTCTCATATGGAAGGGACCGCCTAGATAGGTATCACTAGGTGCAATTTTTTTTTACCGCCAAACAGCAGTGCAAATGCACTGTTGTGTTTCGGATTGAACGACATTGGAGCCAGAGTAACTTCTGGACATATTGAGACTTTACATCTTAAGTCTACGTTAAGTTTCATTTAACGTCTTATGTCTCAGGATCATTGCTTTGTAATTCAAGGCGTTGTTTTTTGCTAATGTCCATGAGCTTGTCAAATTGCTTACAATCAGGCGCTTGTTGGCTTCTTGAAATAAAAAGAAAAGAAACACAGTTGGTTAAACGCCGGGTGTGAAGCGAGAGGTCGCGGGTTCGATCTCCGCATTGAGACAAATATTTGTGTGATCCACAGGTATTTGTTTAGGGTCTGGGTGTTTGTGATTTGTGGCCAGGACTGTAGTTGACTGTTAGGTGAATGTATTTATGTAATGTATTAGGCCACGGCAATATTATTCCGTTGTTTGGTTTGTAAATTGTGATGGATGATTTTGATGTGATCGACAGGAAGAGCCATGTTGTAGCTAGTTAAATAAATTGACGTGAAGTAAATGTTTAGATATTGCGTTTCATCCGCTCTGCGAGATTGTCGGAGACTCTTTAATTAATGATAGAATTTACGTTTTATCTCATAACATCTTATTATAATAAGTAACAAAAATAGATCTCTTTGTATGTGAAGTCTAGGTCAATTTGATAAAAATTGACCTAGACTTTCACATAAAAGAGATCATCATCATCATCATCATCAACTCAGCCACAGGAGGTCCTAAGGTGCTGAACATGGGTCTCCCCAAGGATCTCCGAGTCGACCTGTTAGAAGCGGCCTGCATCAAGCAACTTCCTGCAACGATAGCCAGCTCGTCCGTCCACCTTGTAGGCGGGTGTCCGACATTCGCTTGCCTGTACGTGGCCTCCACTTCTGATGATGATGATCGAATAACAAAGATATTATCAAATTGACCTAAACTTTACCAAAGAGATAACATAAGATTATCCGGCCAAATTCGGACGTATCTCTAAGCAATCCCGTCGAGTGAACCTTTTTAATCGCGCCGGGTGACATTAGGCCGCGCCCGGCTCGACATAAACGTAATCTTTTAACATCCACTAATCGGGTGGAATTTTTCCTTATATTCTTATAATGAGGAAATATTTGACGCTGCCCGTCGACAATTTTATGAAAGGTTTTTGGTAAATGTAACTTTATTTTCGCAAGTTCTTTGGCGCAGAGTAAACTTTAGTAGGTTTTAGAGAAGAGTCCTATTTCAAAGGTTCACCTGTATTTAAAAAAAAACATGAAGGTGCGTAGGTTCTTGTTCTATGATTGATCTTGCCAGAGATTCTAAAGCTTGTAGTAAAATATTTGTATAAGTTGGGATGTTGCCCAGGGTACAAGATGAAGGGAAACCTATGATAATATTCCTAACCCACGAAGTTTTTAATTGAACATGTTGACCAACGAAACACAACCCTCACTTATCATATTTAATTTTATGTTCTTCCTATCATCATCGTTGGCAATTGTCAGCTCTCTCGCTCTCTTTCTGTCTATCTCACTCTTCAGCTGCAGGAAGTCCACTGCTGAACATAGGCCTCGCCCCAGGATGTCCATATTGACCTGTTGGAAGCGGCCTGTATTCCTGCAGCCTTAATTGACAGTAACGTGATAAGATGAAGTAATGATTGTTGGAGATTTTAGGTTTGAAATGTGCACCTACGCTTATGACTAATTATCGATTTGTGTGTAACAATAATAGACATATTTTGTACAGGTACTACTGGTGGTAGGTCTCTCATAGTTGAGAGTCCGCCTATGTATTGCGGTGGTATCCACCGCAATCTCTATTATACTCGCGCTTCTTCCTCGAGATTAGTTCCTAGATAATAATTAATATATTATTAACACTTGTAGTACCGTATATAAGTGACTCCACTCTGCACTAAAGTTGAGCTTAAGGTAGTTAATTCATGATTTTTTTTTTTTTGTTATTTCTTGCTTACCTCGTCTTGACAGATCCCATTTCTCTTCAGTCGTATTTTAGTGCTCAACCACTCAACACGTTCACTAGCATTAATCAGTAATAATGCCTAAACGGAGCTTAGAAGAGGACCTGGCCAGCTTAACCAGGAAAATAAAGAAATTTAAACGAAAATTGCACAAACAATCCAGCACCGAGAAGTCACTAGGTAAGTAACTTTCAATACTTGGTAAACCTTATATGTTTCAGACGACAAGAGGATATGTAATATACTGTGTTTGATTGGCGCTTTAGCTATGTAAAATTCGGAAGAATATGCATGCTATTAACGGCATAAAAATGCCTACCCACTATTGCGTTAACCGGAAAGTCATTGGGGCTCTTCCAAGACGCATAGTGTTTAAGTATTACAACAATTACATGTTCTTACATGTAAACAAAATAAGTATGTAATCAGAGTGGTCATTGGGGCCAGCTCGACACATCTTATTACAATCGTGTTATATGTAATACTTACAACTGAGTGGATGCTCTCCTTCTTTTAGAAATACAATTGCCCACACTAGAGGTAGACGATTGGCTACCGGAAAATTTAAATGCCACCTCGGAGCCAAGCTTAAGTAGTGATGCTCAGGCACCACCAACATCAAACCCGGTTGCAACTGATGATCAACTAGAGGAAATCATTGAAACTCAGGGCGAGGAAACAACTCTGCCATTAGTCACCAAGCTTGACGATGATATTTTAGAGATATTGGGTGCAGATCCTTCTGATACTACTCAATATGGCCCAGAGTTGCGAGCCGAACTAGCCGCACGACTCCAACATATTTCAGTAGAAGGCCTGGACAAAGACATGCGCAAAAATTTAATTAATAAATATCTACTACCCGCAAACTGCACTTTAATCGGAGCACCGTCTTTGAACCCAGAGATAAGAGCTGCTATCTCTTCACCTGTTGCAACTCGGGATAAAGGGATCGAGATTAAACAAAAACAACTCGCCTGCGCCATTTCGTGCCTAGCAGAAATTATAACAGACCAAATAAATTCTACAGAAAGGGACAAGAAAAACCTTGAAAAGTTAATGGACGCCACCCGTTTACTCTGTGATCTGCAACATGGTGATTCTAATACTAGAAGAAACTTCATCTTATTCGCAATAAAAAATTTTAATAAAAAAAATAAAAACCGACTTCAAAACAAAAATCCACTAAAAACCAAAAAATAATAACTACTTACCACTCCAAAGCAAAAAATAATATTTATTTCATGGAGCTCGTGCATGTTGATTACATGTTTGGTACTTGGCGGCCCGCCTTCGATATGTTACGCATATATTTTGATTTGTTGGCTAGTCAAGTCATTAACTCCACTGTAGCCTAGCTTTTTTACTGAACCCAATGCAAAAAGAACCGTTGAAATCCTATTAAATTTTGAGGAGTTCTACTCTCCAGGTCCGAACATGATAATAAGATCTTAATGTTGTGTTCCTGGGATCAACCTGTTAATACGTTCTTTCCAATGAAAAAGAAATCACTAAAATCGGTTATAAGCTGCTGAAGATATTAGTATTTACGTGTATTTTAATTTTATCACCCACCCCCCCCCTCACCCCCACCCCCCTTTCCCTCTCTCACTGTAACTTAAATTTTCTAATCAACGTAATGCAAAAAGAACCATTGCAATTCTCCTTAATTTTAAGGAGTTCCCCTCTCCAGGTCCGAAGATATTCATCAGATCTTCACCATATTTTTATGGGACCAAACGACAAGCACCAGCTTTCAATCAAAGAAAGAATGATTGAAATCGGTTCACACAGTACAGAGAAACGAGGTAACAAACATAAAAAAAAAGCAACATACAGTCGAATTGAGAACCTCCTCCTTTTTTTGAAGTCGGTTAAAAAAGGAAGTAAAAGCGCATTTAAGCAAGACTAAAATAGATAGTTTTTTATTTGGTGAGCAGTTATCTGAAACACTTAAGTCTGCTAAAGCAGTCACAAAGTCAGGCGCAGAGCTCAAGTTGGATACCGGCAACAGAAGTCTTCAAGGCAGACCTGCTAAACACGGAACATCGAGGCCTTTAAACCGCAAAGCTCCCCCGACACGCAGGCCGCCGGGACCAATAGCGAGCACATCGAGGAATTACGAGCCTGCACAATGGACACGGCCGGCGCCTCCACCACAGCCGCCCACGCAATCATCGAGACCATCGTATCGTCACCCGGGGCCGGCTCCTCGACACAATCAGAGGAGACATCAATAAATACAGTTAAGTACGCAGGCCGTTTATCAAATTACTACGAAAAGTGGTCACTTATCACAAATGACCAGACAATCCTTTCATGGATAAAGGGATACAAAATTGGATTTTGTGCTCCAGTTGTCCAGAAAGTAGTGCCTTTGTCAATATCTTACTCTGAGTCAGATAAGTTAAAATTTACTGAATCCATTAACCATATTTTAGATATTGGTGCTTTATCACAATGCCAACCTTGTGAAGGCCAATTCATATCTAGTATATTTTTAGTACCCAAATCGAATGGTAAAATGAGGCTTATCTTAAACTTAAAAAATTTAAATGAATTTATTTCGACCCAACATTTTAAGCTTGAAGACCTGCGTACAGCATTAAAATTAATTACTCATAATTGCTTTTTGTCAACTCTAGATCTAAAAGACGCATATTTTTTAATTAATATTCATAAAGAGTCTAGGAAATATTTACGATTCAGATTTGATGAAAAGTTATATGAATTTAACGTTTACCTTTCGGTTTAAACACGGCGCCATTAATTTTTACAAAAATAATGAAACCAATCACTAAACTTTTAAGGTCTGCTGGTTTCATGTCTACACTTTATTTGGATGATTGGTTACTGTTGGGCAAATCATATAAAGAATGCCAAAATAATATAATTACAACCAAAAAACTGCTTATTGCATTAGGTTTCATAGTAAATACAGAGAAAAGCATACTTAGTCCTTCAACTTCATGTAAATTTTTGGGCGTAATAATTGATTCGCGCAGATTGGAAGTATCTTTGCCTAAAGAGAAAAGATTACGGATTAAGACAGAACTACAAAAATTTTTTAAACTTAATCGATGCAAAATAAGAATAATGGCACAAGTGGTAGGATTATTAGTGTCGGCATGCCCAGCCGTTGAATATGGTTGGGTATACACAAAACGCCTAGAACGTTGCAAATACATACCTCAATTTAAAAGATCACAACGATTATGATAAATATATGAATATACCAACGACATTACGTGATGATATTTATTGGTGGCTTGACAATATTGATCATGCGGCACACCGTATTAGAAATGATAATTACAATTTAGTCATATACTCTGACGCCTCAACTACGGGATGGGGGGCGGCATGCAATAGAGAAACAGCAAGCGGCCAATGGTCGAGTAACGAAATGATGCAACATATAAATTATCTCGAATTATTAGCAGCCTTTCTAGCACTTAAAACTTTTGCTAAAAATGCCTATAGTTGCCAGGTTTTAATGCGTATTGATAATTCAACAGCGATTTCATATATAAACCGCATGGGTGGTGTCCAGTTCCCTCACCTTACGCAGATCTCTCGTGAGATTTGGCAGTGGTGCGAGACTCGAAAATTGTACGTTTTTGCCTCTTATATAATGTCACGGGATAATACAGTAGCTGACGCAGAGTCGCGAAAGATACACCCTGACATTGAATGGGAACTACCGAAAGAAGCTTTTAATACCATAACGTACCACTTTGGTAAACCTCAAATTGATTTGTTTGCAAGTCGAATAAATAAAAAGTGTTCTACATATATCTCCTGGAACAGAGACCCAGACGCGTGTGCTATTAATGCCTTTACTGTTTGCTGGTCTTCAATGTATTTTTATGCTTTTCCTCCATTTTCTATAATCCTTAAAGCACTTAGAAAAATTATATGCGATAAGGCACAAGGTATCATGGTGGTGCCGCTTTGGCCAACACAACCGTGGTACCCTCTCTTTACATCCTTACTCGTAACGAAAACTGTGTCATTCTCACATATTGATATGATATGAATCCTATAATTTCTCATTCTAGCTCACAGCGGATTCAGCGGTCACTTACCCTGGTGGCCGGTGTATTATCAGGGAAGCAATGTCCAGACGATGTATACCACCCTCCTCCTTAGAGATTATGATGGCGTCGCTATCAAAAAATTCATTGAAACAGTATAATGTCGGTATAAAAAGTGGTGGATATTCTGCCAAACAAACTTAACTGATGTTTATACGGCATCAGTTCCAACTGTGTTGTATTTTCTAACACAGCAGTTTAATGCTAATGCCCAATATGGGACGTTAAACTCGTGTAGAGCAGCATTATCATTAATTCTCGGCCAAGCCATCACTAAAGATGATAGGATACAAAGGTTTTTTAAGGGCGTGTTTCGCCTTCGTCCACCCTTGCCTAAATATAACAGTACTTGGGATACGAATCTTGTCTTAGACCATCTAGGTGGTTGGTACCCTAACGAAAATTTATCATTAGAACGGTTATCTAGAAAAACAGTAACACTTCTTGCCCTTATAACTGCTCATAGGATTCAAACACTTGCTAAAATTGACATTAAAAATATAGAAATTTCAAATGAACATATTTTGATTAAAATTCCTGATGAAATTAAGACTTCGCGGTTAGGTTATAAGCAACCAATCCTATCAATACCATTTTTCAATCAAAATCATGCTATGTGTCCTGCAAGGACTTTGACTTCATATTTAAATTGTAGTGTATAGTAATATAAAGGAATGTAACTGTATTAACAGGCAGTAATAAATTGTATCTCCTAGCAATCGGATGTCTTATTTACGTCTCCCTGATCCGCACCTTACATGGCGACCCTGCCTGTAACGGGAGATCGACGCGCTCGGGCACCGCATACCTAACCTTATATGCCGCATCAGTATCTACAAAAAAAATGCTCGTGTCAAAGTGCAGAAACATTATTCATTATTGTTCGGTGTTAAACTCCAAAGATGTGCCAATCAACCCAAAATAAGGAGGAGGTGTTCCTGAACCAGAACGCGGCCGGTTCCAATGGCAATAGTGCAGACCTTCAAAAAGTTAGCTGGAGTCTAGGATACAACTCCATCATTTTGTCGATTTTGGTGATTTTGGGAGTAATCATATTGGCATACTTCGTATACACCACATACAAAAAATGCCACAAGCGTTGGATAAGACAGGAGTTATTTCACACGACGTTCCGGAGTTCGAGGATGTTGGGCAGACAGGATAGGCCCATCCCGTGTATGCGAACCTATGACCCGAGTAAGCAGACCTCGATGGCGGCTGAGCAGTGATGGTGTCAAGTGAAAGTGCGGTTAAGTGATAGTTCGTGAGCGTATTTTAACCGTATGTAGTTTTGCGTGCATAATGGTCTATAGAGGAATGAAGATATTTATTGGACTTTAATTATTTTTTATTATTTAGTACTTATATAATATGCATCAATAATGTTTTATTATGCCCTTATATTCATATGATAGTCTTCTATATATTGTTTTTTGTTGATGGCTGAAGATCTTAATTATGTTTTGAATGAACTTAAATCTATAAAACAATATTTAATTAAAATAGGTCCTTCCAGAAGATCAACACAAGATGTAAGTGGAAAATATAAACAAGCTAATCAATTATACGATTTATTTTTGAGTATTGTGAAAAATATAGAAGCAAAGGTAGCTAAGGGAGATATTAAATTGTCCGATTTAAAAAATTTAGAGGAAATATATGATAAGGTAAATAATATTTTTACAAGAATAAAGGAACTTTGTTCCATTTCTCCTGATTGTATTGTTGTTGAATCGAAAAACACCACAAGCAATATGGAACATTTTGATTTGAAAGTGGCGATATCTTTGCTTCCTGTAATGACAGGTGACGAAAATGTCACAAAGCAATTAATTAGTAATATAGAAATGTATTCAGATATGCTAGATGAAAACGGGAAAACCTATCTAATTAATTTTGTTTTAAAGTCTAGGTTGTCAGAAAGTGCTAAATTGCGTATGCCTCAAAAATAGTCATTCGTTACAGATTTGATAAAGGATATGAAACATTTTTGTTATCAAAGAAATCAGATACGGCGATCCAGTCGCAATTGCAACGAGCAAAGCAAGGTGGGAAAACTATAGAGGATTTCGGTAAGGATATTGAATCTATGTTTGTTGATTTGACTATTTCTCAGGCCGATGTTGATTCACAAAAATATAATATTTTGAAAACCATTAATGAGAAAAATGCTATTAAAATATTTTCGAACGGCCTGCGAAATAGCCGAATAAGCACCATAGTAGCGGCGCGTAATTATATTGCATTGAATGATGCGTTCAGAGGCGCTATGGATGAGGAGTTATCAACACAACCCGAAGGTACAGTTTTTAATTATGGGCGTGTTAGAGGTAGATGGTTATATAATGCGCACAATAGTCGTGGGTGTAAACGGACCCATTCAAATGGTTATAACAGACGTCCCACTGTATCTTCCACGACGCCGATAGTACGCGGTAGGGGTACTCATTCAAATTTTTCAAGATATGGTACCAATAATAGGGGTCGTACATACTCTTTTCGTAGAAGTCGAGGTAATGCAACTAATTTTAACAGAGCAAATAGGAATCAAGTTCGCGAGAATCACATGAACGTGATTCATCCAACAGTGGAAAACCCACAAGAAAATATGCAGAATACCAGTGACTTAGATTTTTTTTGTCCATAACAAAAGTAGTAAAATAATTAACAACATTAACTCTTACTATGAGCGTATTTGGCGTTCCTCAGAATTTGTTAATTGACACCGGCGCTTCGTTGTCCGCTGTGAAGTATGAGAATATGATCGCGCTTGACATTCCATTCCATATTGAGAGAATTTGCATCAGAGGCATAGGTGGCAACATAGATTCCGAGGGATATGTTTATTTAAAATTAAACGTAAATACATTGAATTTACCCACAAATTTTACGTATTTAAAAGTTTACCTTGTCGAACTGACGGAATTTTAGGACAGGATTTTTTGAGTAAATATAATTGTATCTTGAATTTGAATTAAATACTTTAAAAATTAACACGAATACCGGTAATACTGTTGTAGAGTTACAGATGGGAAATATTGGTTACAATAACTACCTAACACTACCTCCTCGATGTGAATCCATGCATTACGTTGACGTTGATACAGTTATACACAGGGATTGCGTCATATTTCCGCAAGAATTATGTGACGGCATTTATTTAGCTAGTGCTATAGTGACGCCTAATCAAGGAAAAATTCCATTAAAAATTTTAAACACTAGGGATGATGTCGTAAAATTAAGTTTTTTTATACCAAGATTTGACTATTTAAGTAATTATGAAATTTGTAGTTTTGGCGAGAACATTGTTGACGCGAATCGTGTAAAGAAGTTATTTAAACTCTTACAATTAAATCATTTAAACACGGAAGAAAGAATATCTATAGAGAATATTTGTGCAAAATACTCAGATGTGTTTTACATTGAGGGAGACAAGCTAGGAGTGACTAATATATACAAACAATCCATACATCTTAAAGATAACGTTATGCCAGTTTATACTAAACCATATAGGATACCAAAGTCATTAAAACCCGAGGTAGATAGACAGATTAGTAAAATGTTGGAAGAAGATATAATTGAAGAATGTCAAAGCGAATGGTCTAGCCCTCTTCTTCTCGTACCGAAGAAAAGTGAAACTTCAGGCGAAAAGAAGTGGCGCATAGTGATTGATTATAGGAAGTTGAATGAAAGAGTGCAAGACGACAAATTCCCTTTGCCAAACATAAACGACATATTAGATGCTTTGTCAGGTTCCGTCTATTTTAGTCATCTCGACTTAACACAATCTTATTATCAACTTGGCCTTCATCCAGATAGTCGAAAAGTAACCGCATTTACAACCAATAAACAATATCAGCTAAAAAGATTGCCCATGGGACTCAAAACTAGTCCTAGTGCCTTTAGTCGAGCAATGACAGTGGCCATGTCAGGATTAAACTATGAGAAGTGTCTTATATATTTAGATGACCTTGTGTGTTTTGGTCGTAATATAGGCCAACACAACAAAAATTTAATCGATATTCTAGAAAGACTGCGTAAAGTGAATCTTAAACTCAATCCACAAAAATGCATGTTTTTAAAAAAAAGAATTATTGTATTTAGGACATGTAGTTTCTGCAAAAGGTATAAGTCCCGACCCCAGTAAAACAACTGTTATACAAAATTACCCTAGGCCATCTAATAGTGAAGAGGTTAAACGGTTTGTTGCGTTTGCCAATTACTACAGAAAATTCATCCCTAATTTTGCTGAAATTACTATACCTCTTAATAGATTAAACCACAAAGGAGTTGTGTTTGAATGGACGGATGAATGTGAAAACTCATTTCTACAACTGAAAAAATGTCTCGCGTCTCCACCTATATTACAATACCCAGATTTCTCAAAAGACAGTGAATTTATTCTACATACTGACGCATCTGGAGTAGCAATAGGTTCAATGTTATGCAATAAAAATGATTTACCTATAGCTTATGCAAGTCGTACACTTAACAAATCTGAACTCAACTATCCCACAATAGAAAAAGAATTGTTGTCAATAGTGTGGTCAGTACGTTACTTTCGGCCTTATTTGTTTGGGAAAAAGTTTGTTATTAGAACAGACCACAGACCGTTAGTATATTTATTCAATATTAATAGTCCCAGTAGTCGTTTATTAAAATTTAGGTTGAGTTTGGAAGAATATGACTATAAGATTGAGTATTTGAAAGGGGCGAATAATGTAGCTGCAGACGCATTATCTCGCATAATTGTAACATCGGATGAGTTAAAAGAGATGAATAAACATATAATGACCGTAATGACTAGACGGATGAGACGAATACAAGGCGAAGTCTGTAAAGATACAGGTTTGGTCGATAACAATCCCACAGATTGCAGGACTGATCACCCCAATATCGTGGAATTGCTTAAAAACCAAATTCTGGAGTTGAACTCATAAACGGAAAATATAAGGCTGTGTGTCAGGATGAAATATCTATACATGACGACCAGTTTATATATTTGCCTTCAAAATATACAATCTATTGTGATATCGATACCCGATCATGTTCTGCGCGAGTCGCGTTCGTGAGAGGTTTAGAATCATTTTGTAAGAAGATAAACTTAGATGAATTATATATCGTAAAAAATTATAAAAATAATTCATTAGTTGAATGGTTAACCAAGGAGATAAAGAATAATAAAAAGTGGTCCGGACCACACATTCGTATTATTAAAGGAGTTATGAAAATAGATGATACCGATGATAGAAGAGTGATTTTGAATGATTTTCACTTGTTGCCTACAAGTGGACATGCAGGCGTTAGGCGTATGTTAAATAATATTAAACGATATTATTTTTGGCCAAACATGAGCGAGGATGTCAAAAAGTTCGTAAGAAGATGCGATAGCTGTCAAAAGCAAAAGCACTCCTTACCAACTAAACAACCTATGGAAATAACAACTACAGCCAAAGGCGCTTTTGATAAAATATATCTAGACATAGTAGGACCTTTAGAGAAAGATTATAATAACTTTTCATATATATTGACTGTTCAATGCGAATTAAGCAAGTATGTGGAAGCTTACCCTTTAGAAACTAAGGACAGTATTAGTGTAGCCAGAGCTTTTGTAGAAAATTTTATACTTAGATATGGTATACCACGAGAAATTGGAAGTGATCGCGGTACTGAATTTATGAGTTGTACTATGAAAGAGGTATGTAAATTCTTGCATATCACACATATGTCATCGACAGCGTATCACCATGAATCATTAGGATCATTAGAAAATACGCATAAGTCACTTAATTCATTTTTAAGAATTCAAACAGACATAATTCGAGATTTTGGAGCAATTGGTTACCATATTGGAGTTTTTCATTCAACACCACAGTACATAGTGAAACAAAATATACACCCTATGAATTAGTTTTTGGCAGAAAATGTAATTTGCCAAGCAATTTATTAAATAATAATTTCGTAGAACCTCTATATAATGTGGAAAGTTATCCATTGGAGTTGAAATATCGCTTGCAAAAATCTCAAATTGATGCCAGACAAAATTTAATTAAAAGCAAACACATTAGAAAATGTATTTATGACAAGTATGTAAACCCTGTTACCTATAATAAAAATGATTTAATATTGGTAAAAAATGAAACAGGTAGTAAATTAACAAGTCCTATATATGCAGGACCTTATAAAGTTGTAGAAGATATGTCACCTAATGTGAGAATTTTGAAGAATGATAAAGAGGAAATTTTACATAAGAACCGTACAAAACGTTATCATAACTGACTTTATACATTATAATATATTATTTTATACATATTGTTTACTTTAATGAATTATACTATATCTTGTATTTTTTTTCAATTGTATTTGACATGTAATAAAAGAAAATTAATCTTTATTTAGTTTAATTTTCTTTTTCTTTTTTATGGGGCGTGTAGTGTATAGTAATATAAAGGAATGTAACTGTATTAACAGGCAGTAATAAATTGTATCTCCTAGCAATCGGATGTCTTATTTACGTCTCCCTGATCCGCACCTTACAAAATAAAACCAAGATACTACGCAAGACTGATACACTTTGGATAGGTTTAAGAAAGCCCCATAAATCTGTGTCCACACAGAGCCTCAGTCGCTGGATTAAGCGAACTCTGAGCGAGTGTGGAATCGACGTGGCAGTGTTCACCGCTCACAGCACGCGTCACGCAGCCACGTCGCGCGCACTCTCGCTCGGTATCTCAATTGACACCATTCGTAATACAGCTGGATGGAGTGGCAACTCGAACACCTTTGCAAGGTTTTACAATAGACCTATTCTTCACAATCACAATGATTCTTTGGCTAGAGCTATTCTAAATCAAAATAATTAGTGTCCTTACAATAGTGATTATATTATAATTATCATAAATATTATGTTTAAGTAAGAAATGTATTGTTTTATGTAATAAATACATAATTAAATCGTTGACATTGTTTCTCCTGATAACTCTCAACGTCTACAAGTGTTAATAATATATTAATTATTATCTAGGTACTAATCTCGAGGAAGAAGCGCGAGTATAATTAATGATTAAACGAACTTACCTGTAAGTGAAGTTCTATCATAATTATACGAAGCGCTTTTTCCGAAGAGATTAGTACTATACTCCCTCCCAATCCATGCCTTTTTTCTTTTTGGCAGTCCCCTCTTATGACCTGAAAATTGTCAACGATTATTATGATTGAAGATCTCTAAACTAACTGATGAGAAATGGGATCTGTCAAGACGAGGTAAGCAAGAAATAACAAAAAAATAATCATGAATTAACTACCTTAAGCTCAACTTTAGTGCAGAGTGGAGTCACTTATATACGGTACTACAAGTGTTAATAATATATTAATTATTATCTAGGAACTAATCTCGAGGAAGAAGCGCGAGTATAATTATGATAGAACTTCACTTACAGGTAAGTTCGTTTAATCATTAATTTTTATCACCAAACAGCAGTATAAATGCACTGTTGTGTTTCGATTTGAAGGATATTGTAGCCAAAGTAACTATTGGACATAATATTGCGACTTAACATCATATGTCTCAAGGTAAGCCAGCGCAGTAGAATGCCAAGAATTGGTTTGCAATTCAAGATGTTTTTTGATTTTGCTACTGTTCATGAGCGGTCGTATCGCTTACCAACAGGCGAACGGCATGCTCGTCCCGCCATTCATTGCAAAAAAAAGTTAAGCCCTATACCTGTTGTTGTGGAGAGGGAGAGTTGTTATACCTAGATAATTGTGAAATTAAAATGTGCATGACAATTTCAATGCCAACAGTAGCAGACCCACTGACTTTCTTTACTCAAATTAAGCGAGAAGACGTATACACCTACATTATACTTACATACTTAATAATCACTCATTCGTGATTAATATTTGGCGGTACACAAGTAATTAAAGCATAATTCGGTGAATTAAAAAGAATTTGCCTGTAACTCACTGACTCTACATTCCTGCTGAAATCACATAATTAATTTTGGTTTATAATTAAATTATATGGATACATTACTTTCATTACCTATTTTGTACATTACAGGAAAGAACGGACAATGTGTTGTTTTCTCCGAATCATTGGGTGGAAGGCGGTACCAGAAACTATACTTTAGGGATAAAAATAATTGCCGCAACTTATTTGTTTAAACATGATTTTACTCGCAAATTCACCGGCGTGCATAATATAACTTGGGGATAGTGTGTTTTAAATTATAATTTCGTCCAAAAACAAATCCGTATTTCTCTCATTCAGCTATTTATGTTGAGACAACGACACAATTATACTTATTTTACTATTCCCCTGAAACGATGACTGTTTTTTAAATAATTCTATGCTTTTCTCAATAGCCCTATCATCGTATATAAAATATTAGACGATAGTCGGTTTAAAATTTGATGCATAAAAGTATAACTATCAAAATAACTTTTATATTTACAGTATTGGTAAGAATAATTCAGCTGCACTTGTCAGTTTGTGAGCAGTTTGTGTACTCGACTCATTCGCATCAACGACCACAACTATTCCGCGCTATGTGCCCTGCCCTGCCCACTGCCACTTCAACTTATTTTATCAACACTTATAAATCAGAATATATTGCGGGAATAGCATATTTAACGTTTTATGTGTGTTCTTGATCATTTATATGTGCTCTAACAGTGATGAAAACACTGTGAGGTACTTACATACCTACATACCATAGAGATTTACAAACTTTATATAAATTCCATGATTCGCAATAGGCCAACGTAGTGGATTCTGGCTTAAGTCCTCTTAATTATTTAATAAAGCCGCGGCTTATAATGGAAGTATATCAGCAGCCTTACCATGACCGTTGTTTAAGCGATTCAATTCCGATGCAATTCATATTAACACTATCTCATAAGCTATTTTCTATTTTAAATTGTAACCAAGCCTATGGTGGAGGCCTATGTTCAGCAGTAGACTCCCTTTGGCTGCGATGTTGAACCAATCCTAAACTAAATAAGTTCAATAAATGAAATTAATCAACAACTTACCATTAACCTCTCAGGTACGGAAGCCCCCACCACTCCCGCTCGCAGTCAGTAAAGGCGCAGCGCTCGCGCACCGGCGAGAGACAACTGCTGGGCCTGCCGCAGCAGCGCGCGCGCGTCGCCTCCATGCCCAACACTGGGGTCGAGGAGGAGTACTACCGGCTGAGGCACTTCAGTATTACTGGTTAGTGATAACCAACAGTCTCATACATAGTCCTGACCCCACACTAAGATAAAACAAATACATATCATTCAGAACTTACAGCTTAAAAGGTAGCAACAAAGCAGTTCCCGTATAAAATCGGATAAAGATTACATTTAGACGAAATTTAAATTGCATACGTATTCGCCTGGCAGCAATGAAATTGCACCGGCGACCGCCGGCGAAGGACGGCTCTGTCTTACTCGCTGTATGCCATTCAGAGTGGAAACATTCTGAGAATGTATTCACTGTGACACCGTTAGGCATATCGAATTTATTTATATGGTAGATTATGCTTTCAAAGTAGATTGCATTTTAAATAAATAAATACACCCTACAGTCACATACATGGTCCTGATCCCACACTAAGATCGAGTCTTGTGTCGTGGGTATCAGGAACTACTAGAGACTTTTCGGTCTCACAAACACCCAGACCCGAAAGAAATATTTGTGGGCCGCACAAACATTTGTCTCGGTGCGGGGATCGAACTCACGGGGGCTATTAAGTTAGTTTAACTGGTGGTAGGTCTCTTATAAGTAAGAGGCCGCCTGGGTGGGTACGACCGCAATTTCTATTTCTCCCGACAAACAGTAGTGTAAATGTAATTTTATGTTTCGTGTTGAAGGATATTGTAGCCGGAGTAACTACTGGACATATTGAGACTTAACATCTTATGTCTCAGGATGGCGAGCGCAGTAGAATGCCATTATTCCCAAGCCTTGCTTTGTAATTCAAGGTGTTGTTTGGTTTTTCTACTGTTTATGAGGGGTCGTATCGCTTACAATCAGACGAACGGGTTGTTCGAACGCCATGAATTGCAAAATTATGATAACAATTCACAAGTAAGCAGTATGTATCAACGGGAGAGTTAAAGGGATCAGAAGTAAGGAGCATTTTAATTATAATTAGCAAGATCAACTAGTTTACTCTTGACGTAGATTTCAACAATTAATAAGCAAGTAGTATTCAAAAGTGAGAAAATGAGGACGATAGCAGCAATCAGGCGTATTGTCAATCATTAGCATGATCAGCCAACCGATTAATTTAATTATATTAAAATGCAGTTAAGAAAAAGGTAGTATAGTCGTGTTTTGATATACTTTAGGAATGTTGGGATAATTTTATCGACGTCTCGTTACCTACAGAATCTCGTTGTTAATTTAGTTCTGGCCATCCACATAGTCTAAGGCCATGAGGCTGTCTTAAAATGTTTGATTAATGGCATCAAGGAAGATAGCACTAATCAATGACGTTTTACACCATTAATCTTACAATCGAAGCTGCCAAAAACGGTTGAAATTACAATGATTGAATAGGAAAATGAACCAGAATATAACGCTACAATAAAGGAACAAAACAAAAAATCCCACTCATTAAATCTCCTAAAGTACTGCACTGTATAATAGAAGTTACAAACAAAGCATAGACCATGCTATCTAGTATGAAGTATCACACCCTCGGGAGCAAAGCATTCTCGTTTTTAAGCCTGCTGTACTCGTGCATTACGGCACTTAGTGTGTTATTTATAAACCTAATAGTTTGTAAGTATGACGCATAGCGCAATCTAAAACTAATAAATTTTATTAATATTCTAAATTGGAGCGCGGTAACAGCTTTTTAAGAATTTATCACTTACAAATTCCGTATGAATTTTTGTTCGACAACTTTAAGATATTATGTTTGCAAGCTATCTTTGTGTCTTATATCTTTACTCTATCGAATCAGCACATATTGTACGTCCTACTGCTGGGCATGGACCTTCACAATCGAAATTACAATTTAGAGTGCTCAGGCCCTATGGCCCACCACGCTAGCTTAGTGCGGGTTGACGGACTTTACATACCATATAAATGCATACAAATTCGCTATGGTATGCAAGTTTCCTCACGATGTTTTCGTTCACGTTAAAGTTTTTGATGATTGACTATCTACAGACACATAACTGACTCCTAAAAGTCAGAAGCGTGTCCTGGAGTTTGAAACCGAAACATAAAAGTGCATATACACTGCTATTTGGCGAGAGAAATAGATATTAAAATAGTGATATTAGTGTCGATCGGGAAGAGATGGTTATCTTCATTCGCCATTCCTAATATCTACTTACTATCGGTTTTTTGAACAGGTAAAGGCGTGGTGAATCGTGGTGATTCCCTACGCTCCCGTCGCTCCAGGTCCAACACCTCGGTGGCTTCCAGCGCATCCAGCACGGAGGCTGCCAACAGAGCATCAGCTCCTTGCTCCTTGGCATCTTCTAGGTACGTCAAATTTATTTATTTTGTATACGGATGTAATGGCACAAATTGGAGAGCGACATTCACCAAGTATTGTCATTTTGTGTTGTGTATTTATTTATTAAACACAAAACATGTTACTATCATGTAAGCAACATAATATAATACACATTAATAGACAAAGTGAATTAAAATTATTTTATAATAAAATACAATAGCCACTTAAACGATTTTAAATACAGAGTTTAAAAATATATTTATAGATGGCTTGCTAACAGCAAACATTTAGATTCTATTATTATAATATGAACATCAGTTTATCCCATTTTTAATTTATACAGTTATTGTTATCAAACTGCACACAGGTTTTTATCAATTTAATGTGAAAATGTTTCTACACAGTCAAAAAACATGTAAGCAAACACCTCCTCCCAAAGTTAAAAAATCTTGTTAAAACTCCACATAATCTCTCACATGTGAGATGTCGCTTGTGTAGGTAACACCGCAATGTCTATTTTATCTGACAAATAGCAGCGCAAATGCATTGCTGTGTTTCGGATTGAAGGGCATTGTAGCCAGAGTAACTACTGGAAATATTGACATTGACACTGTGGAATGCCAAGCATTGCTTGGTAATTGAAGTTTTGATACTGTTCATGAGCTCGTTTCGCCATTCATTGCAAAAAATAGCGTATTAAAAAGGAGTACATAGAATTGAATTATGTATACTCCTCAATACATCCATATCTAAAATACTTTAGAGCCAACATGAAGTGCCGGGAACTACAGCTCCCACAGGAACTGCAAATGGATTTGTTGCAGTTCGCTAAGCCACGCTCTGTGGCAAATTGTAAATGTATTTTCTAAGTTGTGTGGACGTACTGGCACCAAGTTTTATCGCAATTTCTTGACACAGAAATGCTGGTGAAGAATTTAAGCTGACTAATGAATGAAACCTGTTTTTGCTTGAAATTAATAAAATATCTTCATCAGTCGGACTAGTTCTGCCTTCACGTTCTTAATTGGTTAATTTTCAAAATCGGTCCTTGGATAGCGATAATAATCTCTTTTTAATTTGGGCTTTAATGACTACTTAGGTAAGGTGGCAGGCTTAAATGCGAACCAGGGTACATACTGTTTTTTTAGCAGGATGACAAAATTGTTTCCATTAACTCAAGTCAATCCAAGGTCAAGTCGACACTCTACAATGATACTAATATTTCTGCGATGTTTACAATTGCACCGATCAATATATAGTGGTAGCATTTTTTTATTACTATGCATGGGGGATACCTGCATATCATTCGCCTGATGGTAAGCGATACGTCCCCTCATGGACAGTAGCAATGCTTGCATGCCACTGCGCTCACTATCTTGAGACATAAGATGTTAAGACTCAAATCTCAATATGTCAAGTAGTTACTCTGGCTACAATGTCCTTCAAATCGGAACAAAACAGTGCGTTTACACTGCTGTTTGGCGTTAGAAATTGACGTTGCAATGGTACCTAGCCAGGCAGCCTCCCAAATATGAGAGACTACCATCAGTAAAATATACATAATACTTATAGCATAACATTACAAAATACAATACCAAAAGCTAACACACAAATACCCTCACACACAACATCGTGAGGAAATTAAAAGCGAACTGATGGTTCATTTACTATTGATTTTATTTCAAAATTCCACTGGATGCAGCGATAGGATACATTTCGGAGCAAGGTGGGTACACATCACAATCACAAACCTCTGGGAATACCCACGAGGCATTACTTCAATCTTCGATGCTTGTTTTGGTTTCCTCACGATGTTTTTATTTGTCACCATCTTTACTCACATTACATTCATGACTCGTTATTCAATATTCACACGATTCATTGACAAGTAATGCTACATTGTTTTGAAACGTGTAACAGCTGAAGAACAAATCAATTTACTGATACAGGAGTAATTCTTATCCTTAAACGTTTTCAACTATTTTTGCACTCTCAAAATTTGTATCGGGAATCAGCCAATATAAACAGTTTTATGCATGTCTTTGTAGCTAATTGTGTACACCCAATACTTATTTTTAACAAAATATAATTTATCATAAATATTTAGTGTTTTTCTGCCGTATAAATAAAACACCTAACACATTTTTTAGTACATGGCAATTTTTAAGGTTACCATATGAGTTCACAGATATTTATTGGAACAGGAGAGAAAACATTGTTAGT
Organism: Hyles vespertilio; assembly: GCA_009982885.2. Taxonomy (NCBI): domain Eukaryota; kingdom Metazoa; phylum Arthropoda; class Insecta; order Lepidoptera; family Sphingidae; genus Hyles; species Hyles vespertilio. The sequence continues at coordinate 5,533,675 of CM042823.1, read as the reverse complement.
CCAGGGTTCCACACTATACGCACTTCATATTTTATATTGTTACCCAGAGACTCGTCAGCTGGTCTCAGCGCGTACAGAGTGCTGGTTTTGGGAGCACCTGGCGTGGGCAAGTCCAGCCTGGTGGGACAGTTTCATGACGTCAGAGTATCTTCACGCTTACGACACAAGTATAGGTAGGACATGATTTATAAAAACTATGATATCATATCTTAGAGTAAGTATTATAGATTTTGTTACGGTATGGTAAATTAAGACCCAGACAAATAATTTATTTATTTAAAATTTATATACAATTTTATACAGAAATCAATGTCATAGGCATTCTCTACCAGTCAACTTTGGAAAATGTAGAGTTAAGATAAAGTAGGTGTTTGAAAAAAAAAACTAAAAGAGATATTTAAATAGAATTTAAATATTCAATTACGTTGATGAAGTTTATACAATATATAGTTTAAATAAAAGATAAATAAAATAAACGTTATAAAAAAACTCTCGAATCTTTACCTTAAACGCGAGACGGTTTTTGTTTGTCCTAATTTTTCTTTGCCCGTCTCATAAACTTTGAGCACATCTCCACTATTTTCTAATAAACAGTAATATACCTACTAAATTGTGAAAGCTAGTTTATGGTCTGGGGCCTACGTATTCAGTGCTAATAGATAGTTTTTGTTGTAAGTATAACACGATGTCACTAAAATAAAACATTTGTAAATTATCGTAATTGAAATATTATTGACTGTTTTACCTGTGAAATAAAAAAGATTGTTTTGTTTTTTACTTTTTTCATAATATATATACTAGGTCTTTTCAATATTTACCGTATTTCTATTCTATTGTTCACCAGAATAGCAACTAGGTCACTCTAACAAACATTTATAATAGTCACAAATTGTATATCGTACCCTTTGGGATATTTTTACATAAAACAATAAAGTAAACATACCATAATTATAAAAATGTTGCAAATTTAATAGTACAATAGCAAAACACTATGTAAAGGGGGCTAAACCCACAAAACTACTTTATTAGCTACAGTCACGCCATCTGTTAATCGTGCCCCAAATTATAATGGTTAATTTTTATCAGATTCTATACAAAGCGTTTGTATCCGTTTACTACTTGTTTAATAAACATGTATTTTAATTTGTAAAATGGTTTTTTAGGTAAGTAGGTAATAGAGTGAATTATATAATATTATAATTCATTGTTAACTTAGTACCTAAACAAAAACAGGTACAATTACTTAAAACATACATAAAATGTAAAACTTACCATCAGTTAAATAGTTAGCTGGAACTTTAATCTCTATCATATCCAAGAAACGAGAAGATAAACTTCAACCAAATCTGAGATAGGATTGGCAAGTTGAAGTGGCAGTGGGCCGGGCACATAGCTCGTAGAACCGATGGCCGTTGGGGCCGAAAGGTTCACGAGTGGAGGCCACGTACAGGCAAGCGAAATGTCGGACGCCCGCCTACAAGGTGGACGGACGATCTGACTAAGGTTGCAGGAAGTCGCTGGATGCAGGCCGTTTCCAACAGGTCATTGTGGAGATCCTTGGGGAGGCCTATGTTCAGCAGTGGACTTCCTGTGGCTGATATGATGATGATGATGATGAAATCTGAGACCAAATATAAATTGCATCTTTTAAATATTCTTTGTTTAAATTTGATTTTTATCCGTTATTAATTATGGTGTTATTTAAATCAAACTGATGGAAGTGTCCTAAAAAGAATATTTATGCCATCAACTTTAGTATTATATCATGCACTTCTGGCTGCTATAACACTGTCAATAAGCATTTGAATTACATCATTGAAGGCACTTTATCGTTTCAATACATAAAACCGTATTGTTTTGTTTATTTAATTTGTTTTATTATCTGTTTAGACGATGAGTCGGGCGAACGGTCTGTATGCGTGCTGCTGGCTGGTGAAGAGTCGAGATCACGTTCCTGGATTCACCTCCAGATCACGTTGTTGTAAGTAATTTTACTAAATCTTTTCTCCTGCCAAACAGTAGTGTAAATGCACTGTTGTATTCCGGGTTGAAGGACATTGTAACCAGAGTAACTACTGTACAAATTGAGACAACATCGCAAATCTCAGGATGGCGAGCGCAGTGGCATTACTTTATTTCATGGTTTTGTTTGGTTTTGCTACTGGCCATGAGCGGTTGTATTGCTTACCATCTGGCTAATGACATGATGGTCTCGCCATTAATTTCATTAAAAACATGACAGAAATATCCTTGACTAAACGTTGTATCTTTTAAAATTCACAATGTATCAAAAATAATAAGCTGTATTTAAAACAAGTTGTGAAGATTCAAAAACCAGTTGAACAAAGTGCAATAGTAATCAAATTATTTTACTTCTCATTCGCCACATTTTTACAAAGTAACGAGCTCAATATTTCCAAAAATATTAAGAAGGCTTTGAAATAAAATATCTATATCAGAAAAAGCACTTACTGTAAGACAATCTGCTTGGTGATGGATTCCTTTTCTCTCTATAAGTGCCACTTTAGTCTCAAAAATTTACTTATAGCTTCCTTTATCAGGCGAAATAGTTGTTCAAAGTAGGTTACAAGGTGAACTCAGGACTGACAACTTGAAAAAGCAGCAAGCTTATTAAGACCGATTGATAATTTCTTGTTTTCAAAAGTAAATAGTGGCACAATACATATTATGCAGAAATATAATTAACAAAAAAATTAATCTTAATGTAAAACCTACATTACTAACCAAACAAATTGATTAACTAATAAACTAATAATACTTGAATAAGTATATTTTGTCCAGTAATACACAAGCATATTTAAAAAACTATAAAAAATGATTGAAATATATATGGACAGGGCGGAAAATGCGTAAAGTGTTTCGACGTAAGTGGTGTGCGCGCGCTCCAGTGCATCTTTAGGTGAGGCGTTACTGAAATTAGCCGTCGAAACGATTTTGAAAATGCTTACTTGTATTATGACAGAAACTTTAAAAATGAATATACTATGTTTTATCACCATTTAGACTACATCTATTTATTTAAGTTAATTTAATATTAATTTTAGCGCAATTTTACGATCATCCTTTTAAAATTCCAAAGGCTATCCTTATTTTTAAATCAATGAGCATATTTTCTCCGTCAGTCTGAAGGCTGCGCGCACGGCTACTGCGTGGTGTACTCCACGGCGGACCGCGCCAGCTTCGTGGAGGCGGAGAGACGCCTGCAGGTGCTGTGGGCGGCGGGACACACGGCCAGGCGGGCCGTCATCCTCGTCGGGAACAAGGCCGATCTGGCCAGGTCCAGGGTCGTGCCTACTGATGGTGAGTACATTCTATATCGACTCAGGAAACCGATTTTGTCGTATCTCTAAAATGCGTATATGCGTTTTATACATTATTTAATTCAGAAAAAAATACCGTATTTAATTTACTCGTGAAAATATAAGATTATATTTTAAAATGTTATTACAAAAAAAATGGTATTCTTCTAGTTTAGAGGTTATTCATTTTTTAAGCATTTTTTTTTGTTCTAGTGTAAAATTGCTTTTTCCGAGTTACGACAAGATTGCTTTCTGCCGTCGATATGCTAGATGGAAGACAGGCTTCCGTATCTGCCTGTCTGTCGCGCGCAGCATTCTTGACCTGACTCACGGGAAAACTACACCTTTTCAGGATAAAATGTAGCCTATTTGTTAATCCAGGGTCTCAGCTTTTTCTAAACCAAATTTCATCTAAATCGGTTGTGCCGTTTTTGCGTAAAAGAGTAACAAACATCCATCCATCCGTACTCAATAAATTTTCGCCTTTATAATAATAGTAAGGATAAGTAGGATTGGTATTAAGCCACCTTGATGGTAAAAAACATATTGTTATAACACTCTGCGATTGTAAATTATAGGAGATATTTGGATGCATAATATGTCTTGTGTTTATCGTTTTTTGAGCATCAATCACACCGCAATGTCATTTCACAAGCCCATTGTCTTGGTTATGAGATGTATATGTAGATACATATATGACTTAAAAATTGTACCTACCTTAGACTGAAACAAACGACTTACTTGCATTAACTAAAATCTCTTTTACCCCTATAAAACAGACATCAGTTACATTCAGTAAGTAGTCTAGATACAACAGCAGTACATTACAGTCTGGACTGACCATTGGCAACACTCCGCCGGTCAAGAACATCGCTCTGTTCTTCATTGCTTGTTGCTCTTAATTGCCTCCGTTTAATGTCTTGTTTCGTCGATAATAGTGTACTTTATTGTGGCAAATTACTGTTTTTAAGGTCAGACTGTGGAGGCGAATTATTGTGAGAGATGGGGCGTAATCAATATTAAGGCAAAGATCTTGAAATTGCTAATTTACATGTGTGTACATTGTGTATTGTTTTTAAAAGTGGTGAAGGAAAATCTCGTGAGGAAAATCATTCTAGAGAGGTGTTTTGTAAAAAATAATGGTTAAACATCTAAAGCCTCAGATAAGAATATCAATAATTTTATTTCAATATATTTAGTTGTTTTATGTCAATGCAATGTCTATTTCTCCCGCGAAATAGCAGTATAAATGCACCGTTGTGTTTCGGTGTGAAGGATATTGTAGCCAGAGTAAATATTGGACATATTGAGACTTATCTTATGTCTCAGAGTGGCGAGCGTAGTGGAATGCCAAACATTATTTTGTAATTCAAGGTATTCTTTGGATTTCTACTGTTCATGAGCAGTAGTAACGCTTACCATCAGGCGAACGGCATGGTCATCTTGCCATTCATTGCAATTAAATAATTATTAAAAAACGAACTAAATTCAATATAAAAAATTACATTAACTAGGTCCATACTTATCACTGTCAAAGTTCAAAAGTCAGTTTGCAAAGATCACAATCTCAAACGAATCTACCAAAGATACCAGTGTTTATTTCCGTCCCGAGACATATCCGGGGTCGGAATCGTCAAAATTCGATTAAAAAGCATTAAAAAGTTAATATCGCGGGTCGCTGCGTGTCAGCTGTCGACACTTCAATTTGCTCGGGAACGTTAATGTTTCTACGGCTTATTTGGATGGTTTTCAATCGAATTTCAAACCATCTGGGATTTTGATTTATCGTTGTATCGGCAACTGATGTATCTAAATGAGGCAACTTAATAATTGTAGTTTAATACCCACCTCTCTTAATTGTACTCTCGATTGTAGAGGAGGCCTATCCTGCAGCGGATCGTAAGTGAACTGGTTTATATATTAATGATTCAAAAAAAATCGCTGACGTTCCAATAACTAGCCATCAAAGTGACGTAGAGAGGTTATGGAGTCAATTTTAACAATAAAAAAATACTTTAACCAAATTAGACTGGAATCATAAGATCGATTGAATGCCGTAATCGGTACCAAGGTCTAATCTTACTCGATTGATTCACAATGACGTAATCTTTAAATGCGTTATCCGCCAATTAAACAGGGAATTAATCAGAATCCGGGGGGTTCCTTTATGATCGAAAACGAAATTCGAATGTTCGGTTGTTCGAGGTCTGAAGTAAGATATAAGTTTTCCACTTCTGAAAATCAATCCTTTTCTCTATCTACTTATCATTTTCTCCGGACTTAGTCTATGATTGCGACGTACGATAGAGGATTTGAAAATTTCACGAAGAATCTCGGCACATTCATACAGTTTACATTCGACCTTCGTTTCGGATCATAGACCCCTATGGCTACTTGTCAATGATCTATCTATACATGACCTATGCTTTTAGATGTTCCTTATGCACCAATCCTACAATATATTTCTACCTCAGAGACACTCAAGACATTGCTAGTTTATCACACCCTCCCAGCACTCTGAAGCTATAAGCTCAGTTTATGCTAAAAGCATTTCCGAATATGCAAGCCATGAACATATTTTACTGTCGTGAAACTACACAACTCACGTATGGCATCATAAACCTTGCCTCTTATTTGCTCTGCAACGGCAGTTCCAAAACCTGCAATGCGCATCCCGGCAGCGTTAAATAAATGCATAACAAACTGAATTTCCGACCAAATTTAAAGTTCTCGACTTTGAGTTCTCGCCACTGAATATACCAGAGCGGATATACTGTAGAAAATCTTTACGCATGTATCGGTTACTCAGCGAAAAGAGTGGATTGAGAGGGAACATACGTGGCTGCGTAGGATAATAGAGACAGAATTATGTTCTCGCAACTGAGTATTATTGCTTCCATGGCGCAGACGGTTTGACGCCGGCCGTGAAACAAGTGGTCATAGTATAGGTTCGATCCTTTTACCGAAACAAATATTTGTATGGTCCGCAATTCATTGTTTCGGGTCTGGATGTATGTGACAAAAGTCTCCATTCTTTTCTAATACTCGTGACACTAGATTCGATCTTAGTATAGGGATCAGGACTATAATGTGAATATTGTGTAGGTATATATATTGAAATAAAACTATTATTTGCGGATTTTATCGCGAATTTAGTCCGCCCCGTGACCACGAAAGCTGTAAAGTAATCGAAACGTCTGGAAGTCAAAAATGTAAAAAATTTAACTAAATTCGCGATAAAATCCGTAAATAATAGTTTTATTTCAATGTGTAACATTCGCGTAAATCTAAGAAACCATTAGGTTTATATATTATTTGTCCGTACAATTCGCTTGTGGTGTCTTATCTGTTATGTTTTATCTTTGATTCTCTTCTCGTGACGAACTGCGAAAGCAATAAAAGTCGACTCTCACGTTTTATGGCGGCTCGTTTGAAATGTTTAATTTACACTTTTTAATACTCGCGGCATTCTTGGGTAACTTCTTATCTGCCGTAAATTGTGAGTATTCAAATCGTCAAAGTTTTACGTCTCTGCATTACTTGCTTTTGTGGGAGTTTTTCGTTGTTATTAAAGAAAATGAGTTTGTTGTTAGATGATTATAATCAGTGTGAAATATATAAAAAAAATATTGTAAATATATTGTTTTATATTTTGGTATACATCTGTACAAACAACAAAATAAATTTTCAACCTTATTTAATTTTACGGAGGTTTTGAAAAGATAAATTTGAGATATCGAAGCGCCAGTTCTTACTCATAAACAAAACGAAATGTACTTTATTGTGTCAGCCTAAGCAATCGCGGACTTGATTAAGAAAAATAAGACCAAAGTCACCAAGTTCGTCTATTGTAAGTTAACTCTCCATACCATAGCCACGAAGCCAACATTCCATTAAAAACCAACAGTTTACTTTCGCATCATAACAAACAGTTACAGAGTCCAATCAATATTCCCCGGTGAGGCAAATAGTTAGCACTCACGTCTGCAAACGGTATTTTTTAAAATTCAACCGCGCCGTCACAAGCGGCGTTTTGATTTATTTTCCAATCTGTCCCTGTTTTAATTAACGTTGCTTTTGCTTTTATTAGGGTTTTACGTACGTTTTACTGAATATTGTCTGCTTTGTAACGTGTAACGAGGTAAGTTATTGGACGCTTGACTTCGCTTGTGGCTTCGATCGTGTCTTTAATGTTAAATTGGCGGAAAATATTGTAAAATGAATATCAACAATTTCGTGATCACAGGTTAAGAAGTTACGACGTGAACGGGAAAACGAATACTCGCTCTCGGATTTTTAAAATCAGTGAAGATAGAAAAACATATAATAGGAATGCTTACAAAGTACAGGCAAACTGTTAAGAATTTCGAGAGATGGTATGGAAACGACAAGCGAGGCTGAGACGGGAAAGCAGTCTCTTAATGAAGCTATTGTTTATTTGTTTATCAGTAATAAGTATTTTGTAAAACGTATAATTAAAATGAAAAAATATATATATATATCTTCAGCCACACTACCACGTCCAGTACACCATGCTGGCTTAGTCCTGATTGGCGGTCTTTACATACCATAGAAATTCTTATAAATTGCTTTGTAATGCAGGTTTCCTCACGATGTTTTCCTTCACCGCTGCGTTACGCGGTGATTGATCGGCTATGAACACATATTAAAATCGATTAACTATTAATTTATTCCAAATATTCGAGGCAATACTGACAATCTATGATAAACAAATTATAGGTACCCTGCTAATCACCATTACACAAGAACTTTAAAAAATACCAATGCTTTGCCTCACCTAAAACTTATACAATGATGACTGGCAAAAACACCTTACGAGAAAACCGCGCGATTTGCCGCCGTTTATTCACAACCGAAGACTTGGGATCGACTCACGATTAATTATGTTTTGTAACAGTTCTATTGTCGATTCATGGTTTTTGCTCTGTGATTGATTGATTCCGTTTGACTTGGTGTATAATAAATCAAAGATATTCGCCTAAGACGCGATTTGTTTGGATACGGCGACTTATGATCCTGTTTTTGATGTGTTTGGTAGGTGAAGATCAAAGATACTTATTTTACATTAAATATTGACTGAGTACATAGACCATACGTGTATATAAGACTATAATTCATACAACGTTAATTCTACTGGAGATTTCAAAACATATTACAGCACATATCATTCAGAATAATAAAAAATGCCGCGAGCTCTTCCAAAGAAATTGTAAAGAAATGATTTATGCAAAACTTTTAAAATATTTTTCATAAACTTGGCAGCTCGTGTTTTAACTTAATTACAGAGTTAGTTTACCATAATTTTTAATTAACCCTAAGTTTTTAGTTCAATTACTTTAAAATTTAATACAACTTTATATTCTCTGAGGCGATCCGATTGAGGCAATTAAACTTAATTATAATATTGTATTTCTAATTAATTTTGTAATTAAATTGATTAACTTACGTAATTATGTTATTTGTAGGTTATATTACAATTAAAACATCTGCCGGTCATCTATCATTATTATACTTTGTGTATAAAGTATGAGTTAAATTGATACAAAAGGTGAATTAAGTTGGTGGATGAAAACCACTTTACATAATATTTAGCTAGGGCAATTCGTGATGGAGAATTATGTATGACAGTGGGCCTTCTGGGGCGAAACGTGATGATGATAAAATGTTTTGAAAATGGGTTCAATATTCTACTACTTCATTACTGGTGGTAGGTCTCGTAGGTGGGTACCACAGCAATGTCTATTTCTCCCGCCAAACAGCAGTGTCCATGCGCTACTGTGTCCCGGTTTGAAGGAGATTGTAGCCAGAGTAACTACTGGACATAATGAGACTTAACATCATATGTCTCAGGATGAGGAGCATTGCCTTCCAATTCCTGGTGTTCTAGTTTTGCTACTGTCCATTAGCGGTCGTATAGCTTACCACCCGGCATGGTATGCTCGTCTCGCCCCCCATAGCAATAAAATATACTTCTAAATTCCTCATTTAATGCTATTACAGAGGGCAAGAACCTGGCGACTTCCTACGAATGCAAGTTCATCGAGACATCAGTTGGTATCAACCACAATGTGGACGAGCTGCTGGTGGGACTCCTCACGCAGATCAGACTCAAACAACAGCATGCTGAACGAGTCAGGTAAGTTTCACTGACCGGTCAATAAACACACCTACCACACCCACACACATACCTATATATGAACACATACTAGGAACAGGTTCTAAAAAACATTGACAGCCTCCGTGCCCCAGGCGGTTATACGCCGTTTGTGCAACGAGGCCGCGGGTTCGATCTACGCATCGAGATAAATATCACCATTGATAGGTGAGGATAGACTATTGTACCTGCCCCTACTCCTGGCTTAAATGATAAATAAATACACCCAGTAGTTAGATATATATTCCTGACCCCACACTAAGATCGAGTCTTGTGTCGTGGGTATCAGGAACTACGAGACACTTTCCGGTCTCACAAACACCCAGACCCGAAACAAATGCCTGTGGATCACACAAATAAGTGTCTCGGTGCAAGGGTCAAAGCCGCGGCCTCTCGTTTCACAGCCGGAGTATCACCGCCTGCGCCACGGAGGCTGCTAATGATTTTTTCGTATATGTCAGGATGTGTGTGTAAAAAGGCAATTACATTGTGTATTTGACTTTGTTTACATCTATCTGGGAATCAATCAATATTCCGTTTTCAGAATTTACTGTTATCATTATTGCAATCAATGGTGTAGGATGATTAAGAAGAATTTTGTTTTTATTTTTATTTTACGCAATTTTTTGCACTTTGAGGTAAAACGGATAATATTTTTTAAGTGATTTTATCACGGATTTAGTGACATTTTTCAACATCCCCTAGTTTTGATTACGTTACTGCTTCCGTGGTCACAATGTGGAGCAAGAATTCAGTGTGCAAAAACGTTTTGATGAATTAAAATGTCCTTAATCTTATTAGACTACAATATCTACAGCGCCACCAATACTAGCTCCAAGCTTATCAAGTCTTCAAACCAACACAGATCCTGACGCCCATTCAACACAACTTCTTCCTTATATTTGTTGTAGAAAACGCAGTGGATCTCGCAAGAACCGCAGCCGCGCGCGGTCTCCGCTGGAGAGCGAGCAGCCCGCGCCCGCGCCCGCCTCCGCATCCAGCACTCCCAGAAAGAGAACGCGACTCTCTGCTAGTGTTAAGGTATATTGCAATCATTACTTACCATTAATTTACAACAAATTATTATATTCAGTTCAGTTCATTTTTGCTTTTAATGGCTCTGTCGTATTATATTCAGTCTCGATCGCTTTTATTTCTTACCCTATTTTATTTCTTATAACATGAATGAGTCACGAATGTCACTTGACATTGGCAGTAATATTCTCAATGAAGCAGAATCAGTTGCCATTAAAAAAAAAACAATTTATTAATGAACTGCTCTGATTAAACCAACTTGTAAATATACTAATCACTACATTGTACACTGGTTTTGAAAAGAGCAACACTAGAGTTTCTTAACCATTTTTCTCTAGTGAAAACCGCTTTCCGAACCGGGTGGTAGATAAAAAAATGACTGAATCTAAACGATGTTGAACATTTTAATGGATTCAATAAATTATTTCCATTTCATTACAGAAAATAAAATGGACTCACTACCGCTGTCTGTGAGCTTAGATCGTTTTTTTTTTGTAAGCCTATAATGTGTCCCACTGCTGGGGTCTCCCCTTTGTTACTCTACTTGACCCTATCCTCAGTGAGCTCTTGCCATTTTGGCCCGAATGCATCCAACTCGTGTGTCAACTACATATATGTTCTTTTCGATGAAAGATAAATCACTAAAATCGGTTAAAAACTGTGGAAGATATATGTGGAAGAGTATTTACATATTTTTTTTTAATATTCTCACACCCATCCTCACTCTCTTCTTCTCTGCCTCACTATAGTTTAACTTAATACTCACTTATGGCAAAAAGAACCTTTGGAATCCTACTCAATTTTGAGGAGTCTTCTGTCTAGATTCGAAGATATTCATCAGGTTTTCACAATTTTTTATGAGAACACCTGTAAAGCTCTACTTTAAAACAAAAAAAACTTTCCAAATACATTAAAAAATTAAAAAATATTTCCGACAAATGGAGAACCTTCTCCTGTTAAAGTGTTTTAAAAAGTAGTAGATTATAAGTGAATTATTAATAAAAGTGATCACCACTTCCAAAGAATACCTTCAAAATTTGATTAACCTAAGACATTACCATTTCGACAGCCTCCGTGGCACTGACGGTTAAACACCGCGTGTGAAACGAGAGGCCGCGGGTTCGATCCCCGCACCGAGAGAAATATTTGTGCGGCCCACAAATATTTCTTTCGGGTCTGGGTGTTTGTGAGACCGAAAAGTCTCTCGTAGTTCCTGATACCCACGACACAAGACTCGATCTTAGTGTGGGGTCAGGACTATGTATGTGACTGTTGGGTGTTATTTATTTATTTCAGTATATTATAATACAAATCTATGGACATAACTCCCTGAGAAAATAAATATTTTCAAACTCTTAAAACAAGATACAAGATTCCAAACATCTTCAAACTTTTTCGATCCCAAAATCTCAGACAAAATAATGTTAGTTACATTAGCAGTAATCTCGACCTTTCATAAACAGCCATTTTACCGGCCAACACTACAAACCCTATTATACTAATCCAACATCCAATTTACATACATAATAGAAATCTTATAGGATTGTCTAAATTGATACTAGAAACGTAATTAGCTCAGTCTACAATGAACCCAGTTGATATTGTATGCATAATAATGTTATTGATTTAGGATGATATAATTTATTTCCTACATTCACAAACGAGCTTTGATAATAATTTCATTGAAGTACTGATTGTAACGAAGACTAATTATTACATCTCTGTAATAGAAATTACTTATTGCTATGAAATAGCTTAATAAATTGTTATAACCATATGTTAAGAAAAACCCCGCGATAAAATCTGTAAATAATAGTTTTATTTCAATAGTTGGTAGAAATCACAATTAATCTTTATTTGGGCATCAGTGTTCAATCAAACACTTTTCTTAAATTAATATTGTCTTATACTTTTGTTGACGTCACTTCACATCAGAAACATGTCATTTCATTTTAATTATAATAATTATTATCAGTTTACATCATCGTGTCGCTTCATGACTAAAAGTGAAAAAATAAAAAAAATTACACTCATTTTTTTCCAAATACGCCAAAATAAGTATAAATTAAATAAATAGGTCAAAACGCTATAAATATACATTCTGGCTATTAATTCAGAATATTGGAGCAAAGGACCCATCGTATACCAATGTTGAGGTCAATCGGACCAAATATAAAAAATGAAAACGGCTCGATGCGGGTATGGCCACAATCAAGTGTCACATTAATAATTGCCGCCACAACCTCCTATATGAGAGGTCATCTAGGTAGCCAATGTCTTTTTCTCCCGCCAAACAGCAGTCTTCCGGTTTGTAGCCAGAGTAACTACTGAACATATTGGGACTTAATGGAATGTTAATAATTTCTTTGCAGTTCATGGTTCATGTTTGGTTGCGCTACTCTCCATGAGCAATCATGTGGTCAATGCATCAGGCGAACGAAATGCTCGTCCCGCCATTCATTGCAATAATTTAAGAACAATCCTTATTATTCCAGGTGCGCGGTCTCCTAGGCCGCGTGTGGGCGCGGGACTCGAAGTCCAAGTCGTGCGAGAACCTGCACGTGCTGTAGCATACGGCCGCCGAGCCAGTCGCGTGCTTCCCGTTCTTCGACTGCGCCGTAGACTACGCGTAAAGGGTTTACCGGCTGCGGACTGGACTGTATGATTCATTCATTATTCAATTTAAATTACCTACATAAATAAATAAATAACACCCAACAGTCACATACACAGTCCTGACCCTACACTAAGATCGAGTCTTGTGTCGTGGACATTAGGAACTACGAGAGACTTCGGTCTCACAAACACTCAGACCCGAAAGAAATATTTGTGGGTCGCACAAACATTTCTCTCGGTGCGGGGATCGAACCCGCAGCCTCTCGTTTCACAAGCGGCGTCTAGCCGACTGCGACACGGAGGCTGTCATACATTACATACATGACTCCTTAATCTCTCGTAGTTCCTGATACCCACGACACAAGACTTGATCTTAGTGTGTCCGGACTATGTATGTGACTGTTGGATGTTATTTATTTATGAAGTCACTCCTGTATCCCATAGGGGTAGGCAGAGACTAAAGACCGCCGATTTGATTCTGACATATTACTTTCGCTTCATTAACTTTTATCAACATTTTCATGCATTCTTGTCGGTTCAGGGAGGTTACTCTATGCTCCAACACGAACTTCGAAAGATCGATGCTCACGCTTGAAATAATAGTTTTCACATCTAAAAATCTAACAGAATTAAAATATTTAACAGGCGCAATTGATATACAGATGACTGTATTTCATTTTACTTTTATTTATTTAATCTTTACTGTACATAAACTAAAAGAACATACCAGTATAAAAAATATAATCTATGAAAAGTACAAAAGGCGGTCTCATCGCTAATAAGCGATCTCTCCCAGACAACTTTTTATTAATTATAAAAAATTGAAATTGTAACCAACGTCAAATTATACCTTTTGAAAGATTTCAAACTAGGTTTTAAGCTCAATGTCACAATAAACCTGCTGTATTTTTCATTTCTACAACTGAATTGAATAATGAATTATATGTAACTTAGAGTTCAGTCCACTAGTCAGTAAGTTATACCGGGTATCTCAAGACTGCTACCGAAAACGAAGCCGGGTGGTAGTTTTAGTGACTACAAACACAATGCAACTAAAAATTTCGCAAAGAAACGCCACAATTATTTTTTATGATTTTTTAAATATCGTCATTTTTGGGTGGTAAATCCATAGTTTTTGCTAAAATAATAATTTAAAACTCTTTTATACCTTAGATTATTTATAAATAAAAAGGTATACACAATTATTTTAAGAAAAATGCATTTACCACCCAAATATGGTCATAGGAAAAAAATAACAAAAAAAAATAGTCGGTTTTTTTTGCAACTTTTTCTGTTGCATTGTGTCTGAAGTCACCTAAACTACCACCCGGCTTCGTTTTCGGTAGCAGTCTTGATATACCCTGTATATGTAATATATTAGTGAACCCAACCCATCCCTTACACCTATAGCGTACTCCAAATTGTCTGTATCCATCGTTAGCAATAGATGTTTCAATATAAAAATAATCTTGATAACCTTTAGATGGCTTTATCCTATTGAATATCAATTTATTAAAAATATAAATCAAACTAAAAAGAAGTTGCATGATTCAAATAATAGATGGCATCACTAGTCAAATATTGCAATAAAAAGTCCTCTCAATGTGTAATAAAATTGTCAATAATAAATAAAATTAAATTTGATGTTCTCAAATATTTCATTCTAATATAAAAACAATTTGGATTCGTTGATAAAGGGTGGTTACACGCTACTACGGGAAGACAAAGGCTCGGCGATAAACAAATAAAAATCACACTAATTGTGTGGTTTTGACATGCATTTAATGTGAATGATGTAGGACTGAATGCACGATTTTACATGAAAAATATTGGTGCAGTTACTATGTAATTTAAGTAGTTATAAAATACGCTTAAAATTAAATACTATTGACGTCATTTATATGTGAAATTATTGTATAAATATATTTAACATTGCTTAATACTCATACAAAATGATTTCTATTTAAAAATCCGCGAATTTAAGACATACAGTGTTATGACACTGTCATCATTGACAAACTAACGCCATCTACAAATGAAATCATGAACTGCAATGGTAACTGCACCAAAAGAGAGTTTTAACAATTTTAATTGAACATGGGTATTTTAAAGAGTGTAATTGTAGTGATTTTTCTAGAACAATGCTTTTCCCAATTATAGTAGTTGTATGTCAAAATGTGATCCCACTTGCCGTGCCCTGTACTCCATTTTGTAAATGTATCACTAATAAATAATTTACTCATAATATTAAGATGTTAGTTGAGCTACGTACCTTATATGTTATTTTGGAAATTCTCAATTAATTTAAGACTTATTTCTTGCATTTATTTATTTTGTTATATTCAAGCACAATGTGTTGTCCTATTTGTAATGTATTTTTTATTAAGTTTAATGGTAATTAAGTTACGTTTAGATATATAATCAGTAACATTAAGAATGAAATCCTTACAAGACATTATAGTGATGGCATGTTGCATTATTATAAAAAATAAGGCATTCGTAAAACTTTCCCTGTAATGCATCTTCTATACACTTCTTCCAATATACTTAATAATCATATAAGCTACTTTTCTCTAATATGATAAATATACAATTATTCTTTAAAAATATAATAAACCACAGTTGGTCGAGTATTTTATAAATCATTATTTATAAAACGTTGGTCGTCATAATTGTCGTTAAATTTCTTGTTTTTTTTTTTGATTCCAAATTAGTGCATTTTCAAAATACTCATGAAACATAACCTTCAATTTTAATTTTACAATCGACAAAAGTTAATTTCTACTTACTACGACGTACGAAATTTTAATTACGCAATTTCAATTACAATATATAAATATTCGACAAACGTAATATACTAGTATTTAAAAGTATTACCTTTACTTTCAATCCATATAGATGTATAAAAACATTAAAATATTGGGTCCAGAGCTTTGAAAACGAATTAGGTAGTAGGATTTCGTTTGCTTAACGATAAATAGAATAGCTTTCAAGCGTAGAACAAAATTTTGAACGTCAAAACGTGATGGAACCGTGATAAACAGTTTTCATGTTTACGCATTGAGAAAAAAAACATTTAAATTACAAAACGAAAAGAACAAATTGATCAATTTACAAGATAATGTACAGTTTTAAAACGGATACTCGTGTCATGTTTCAAATTTCCGTCAAAACGAGCTTACTTATTTAAATTCAAATTTAAAAACTAAGCATGAAATTTGTACAATATTTAAAGGACAAGAGTGTAAATCAACATAACGTTTTATTGATGCTACAAAGATTTAGTAAGTGGGTCTCTTGTTGTGTTAAAATAAAATTGAGGCTTAATTTTAGCTCAACACAAATCCCTTCAAGAATTAAATACTACTAGATGTCCTTGAGGAATTATATACCACTAGAGGACCTTCGGCAGTTTACACTTTCGAAACTATTACTTTTCAAATTTATGATCTTCACAGGCCAATGTTTTCGTAACTACATCATCGCCTCTGAAGATTAGAAACATAAAAATCGAAAGCCGCAACTTATTTCAGTGTACCGTATTGAAGAAAAACATTTTTTCTTATTATAATAGACGCGAGAAGTTCAAGAGATCCAAAATCTCACTTATAGCTTGTTGTTTTCCAATAAGAGACTCACTTACCAAATCTTATAACCCAATTCAACGACAATGAGAGAGAGCTTCACTCCAGAGGATTTGAATACCGCAGATAAATCGAATCCATCCAGGTAACACAATGCCAAATGTCATACAAAAACGTTCCTTGTTTCTAGTCTAGATGGTAACTTAGACCCGCATAGAGTTTCGTTTTAGATTTAGCCTAGACCTATAAGACGGTGCTTCTGATAGTGGCATAAGAAGATTCAAAGGCACTTAAAGTACTGTAGCTAGTGGCCAAATATTTATAGTACCAGCAAGAGGATAAGTTATATAATAAACAATAAAAAGATTTACAGATCTGAATAGATCAGGTGAAAAGCTAGAAAGACGCATTTAAAAATGATTTAGCAGTTATAAAAAAGGGACATATCTAAAGAGTTTACATACGAAGAAATAATGGTCAGTATTATCAGTATTCACAAATATAGTGGTGATGACAATTAGCCAATTGAGTTCCTGTGCATAAAGGATCTTTTAAATAATGCCACTATCAAGAAGCAACGAGAAGTTTATTTAAATGAGAAATTGTTTCAATTTGAGTGCCTGATGTTTGTAAACATAATTTTTTGATCCCTCCGTGAGACCCGTTTTGCCTTATTTTATTAGAGTTAATTTGGTAGGTGGCGTGTTTGTTAGTCGCTAGTATAGGATATTTAAGTGCTAAGTGTATTCAAATCTTCTCTATTCGATGTTAAATAGTCATTCAGTATTGATGTAACTAGTGTTTGTTTCGAGAAGTTGATCAAATTGTGGCTGTAGAATTAATAAATCTGATATTGTCTTTAGTATTGAAAATATGAATCACACTGATTTATATATTTGCAGAGCCAACAAAAATAATACAAGAACGTACCAGATGTGAAAGAAATACAATTTTACTAAAATACCATAATTGTACAAGGTGCCACATTAGATCAAACTGCTCGCAACATTTAGCTTAATATTTCATCAAGTAGTAATTAATGTATGTATAAATATTCACCAATTTTGACATAAACCCAGGGTCCAAACGAAACACCAATTCGCCCTCACCCTTGGACAGTCCTGGACCATCCCTTCATCAGCAGTAGAACTAGTGAGCCTTAGTGGAGCTTACAACTTAGAGACTTAACGCAATGGTTTAAATGTATGAGATACAAAACATCAACGATTTTACTTAAAGTGGACCCACGGTAATCCGGCAAACCTTATAAAGAGTGCGGGACTGTCAAATTTTCGGGTTATGAGTATTGCCACAGATTTCTCATTGTCCAGATTTGGTTTCAATAGACAATTGTAATGACAGTACGTGGCCCAGTTGCTAAGACGCCGACTGAGAAACGAGAGGCCTCAGGCTTAATCGCCGCACCAAGGCAAATGTCAAATGTGTCATCCTGCATCCACAAATATTTGTATTGTATCTGGGTGTTATTGAGACAGAAAATTTTCTCGTAGTATATCTACGACGAAAGATTTGATTAATGTGCGTATGTGTATTTTTAGTAAACAACAAATTTCAAAAGTTCTGAAGATTCTTTTTGAAATATAAAGCATACTATGTTTACGGAATTGAAGATATTAATATTACTTTCAGGTCGTCTTATGAGTTAGGGGTTTAAAGTGTGCGTGGGAAGTGTTAAAAGGGTCGCCGGATTACTACAGGGCCGCTGTTTTTAAATTATTTTGCAACTTAGATGATAATGAATGATACGAGAATGGGTCCTATGATTGGACCCTTAATACCAGGGATATGACAATAAGGTTTATGACGAATTAGAATCGCGCGATTTCGCCTGTGTAATATGGCTCCAAGGTTTTTTGGCTAAATCTACTGCTGTAGTCCTTACGCTTGCCATGCTTTGCTTAATGGGACTTGGGTGAGGTCACCTCTATAATGACGTAAATACAATTCAAATTACATGTAATTTATATGTGAAATTGTATGATATAAAATTGGGGTAAAGTGGAAATGTACCTACAAAAAATAATAGCATCATTTCGATCATGAATGTTACATTTAACATAAGTTGGATATACCATTTAAACGCTGTAATTTGCAGACATTTTTGACTTTAAAATTTCATCAATAATAATCAACTATTAAAATACACAACGAATAATGATCCTAAGGCTCATTTTCGTATATATTATATTAAACTAATATTCCATTTCCACCCGCCCAGGTCCCGAAGCGCGCGTTACCCTAATTTCTAGCCTACATTATAATCCCGTCGGACCACGTTAAGCAATATATCTATATATTTTATAGGCCCATAATATTTCATAGTTACGTAGGCGTAGCTTACATGTAGAATTTTATATTACTGTAATAAATTATAACGTATATTTAATATCGTATATAAATTGATGTTTTCACGTCATTAGAGTTTTGAATTGTTGTTCCGGAATTTATGTGTTCTCGTTAACAGATGGCGTTATTGTCTGGTAATGTACTACATATTATTAAACATTATTTGAAACATAATTTAAAAAACTAAAATCGCGTCATGTATTGGCTTCTTGATTCAATGACAACCATATTTTATTTAGATTCAGCACATCCTAAAATATAAAATAATATGTACCAGAATAGATCAGTTTTCATGTAATTGTAATCATTTATAAAATAAAATAACACACCAATTACGCCCTGTACAAGGTAACAATACCAGACAGCAACGTGTGTATTGTGGACGGAAAGTATGTAACATAATTCAAACTACTCATAACAAATCAAATATACCAGTTAATTTGGTAAATCAATTAATCGCACTTTTGAATTATTATTATATCTTATTTATTACAAGTGGCTTTTGATACCATCGCATTGTCCTTAAACATGTAGTAGTAGAGAAAGAAGCCCGACTAGTTTTACGCTAAGGACACCATTTTTTTTTTAAATATAAAATATTACTAATGCCATCATTAGGATAGATAAGGATGTATATTAAATATAAGTTATTGTTTAAAATACTAGTAGTCACCATGAATCCTTATTTAAATATAAAAAATATGTGTTAAATTATAACACATATTTTTAAAATGCAAATCTTTAAAATTCAAAATTATTTGTGAAAGGATCAAAAGATAGCAGCACTAAGTCGGGCTTCTAATTTGCGAACGAACTGTATTCAAATTAATATCATATTAATAATTTAAATAACTGATGACAACATATCCCGTTATACACATTTTTTTCGGATGACAATTTTTGCGCACAACCCAATTATGTAACGAAATTTTTTACTCTTTTCATGCGGGTCGACATATCAACAAACGAATTTGGAAAATTACACCAATCCTTTTGATTATGACGATATTACCCGTCAAGCCATTTATTAGTGACGTGTTTTAACGTCAACCGCATGAGAAGAGTTGTAATTAAACTAGTCGTTTTGGCTACTGTCACGAGTTTTGACAGGTGTCAATAAAGCATTTATCAGTATTAACTTCACATGTAGTGTTTAATTATAAATAATTTGATATGTGTATGCTGTATAAAACAATTTATTCGTTGTTATATGTAAACATTTCGAAATATATTCTGATGTTTTATTATATAAAATAATGCGTGGTGTTTTATTTAATTTCCTATTTACAATTTCAAAGTGCATTTTGTTAAATACGCACATCTTTAGATTTGATAATTCGATGCAACGAAAAAGCGCAAGGGTAATAAAAAAGAAGGGCCTTTCGTGATAAACCAATATGCGAAATTAAATCACAAAAAGCAATAAGGCGATAGAGAAAACAAGGAGGTTTCTTTAAACCTATTTCATAATATGCGAAATATTTCTCAAAGCTTTGAAAGTATTAGGACGACAGATAAATAAATAAATAACCTATGTGATCAATATGCGAAACAATTCTCTAAGCAGAAAAAGTACTAGGGCAACATAGGATGGAAGGAGGTTACTGTAGTTAGATAATTCTGCAGTTAAATTCCCGTCACTAAAAATATGATGTCAACAATTCCGTGAGAGAGAAAGATAGAACGAAAGGACGGCTCGCCTTTAAAACCTGTATATGCCAGACAATTGTCTTCAGAAAACCTAAATATCAGTAAATTGTAGGTCAAAATATAAAAAAAAACCTTTAATAAAATACACTTATTTATTATACAAACTTAAATCTATTAAATATTTACATTCTGTTTTTTAATACGTTAATTACATATTATGGGACGGAATTTAATAGGCTCAATGGAAAAAAATATATTTTAATATATAAATAATTATCACATATCTACTATCTTAAGATTTTTTTACTTACAATATTGGAATTGTGAATCAATAAATACAATATTGTAATTTTCGGCAGACATAGACATCGCAAAATAAAAAAAGTTTTAAATAATAGATCAAAGCAAGTTAAAAAAATGAAATCCGTTAAGTATATTTTACACGTACTGTATAAAATGACATTAGATACGTGCATAGATTTAGTATAAAACATAGATCGGCAATGTGAAAGAGATAGAATAATTTAACTCATATGTTAAAGCGAGATGCATGATGCGACCATACGTTTACACAGAAGTAGCCTGCAGTGACCCAGAGTCGAAATATGTCAAACTAAGCGAGCAACAAAATTCGCTTATTTTCATAATTTATTTAATTTTACAGTACTTGGTTATATTTATTAATCGTAGTTTATTATAGTGCATTGTGCAGTGCCAAGGTGTGGTTCATGCAGGCGTAAAAATCCGAAATAATTAAAGTTTTCACAGGTACCGGCCACTTTTGCACAATACTATTTTGTGACGATATTATAGAATTAAATGGATCATCTGTGTATACTTATCGGTAGAAAAGAATATAGTATTTAATTATATAAATACGCTGAAAGCATCCATTACGTATAAAAAATAATATCAAATACGTGAATTTACAATAATTTCAACCAAAAGTTGCTAGGGATTGACTGACAGGTTCGATCAATAAAAGGTTGTCGATAAAATAGTCGATGACAACACATGTTTCCCTACATTTTTATGGAGCTATAGTATGTTGTGATAGTGTGCATTCTTCTTCTTCTTGTACCTGGCGCTATCCCGGCCATATTTCCCCGGCCATTATTATCGTATTCATTCTACAATATTAGTTATTACTTTACTTTTTCTCTTTTTTTTATATTTGTGGAATAGTTAATATAACACTTCATGTGTGTGATTAATGAATTAAGAACCTGTTTCAGTCTCTGCTAAGAGGCTGTCAATTTATAATAGTAAAACAAGAACATATTCGATATTATTATAACATATGCGATACTTCTATGCACAGTATGATCGTCCAAACCTTGAAGCAACATTATTCATTTACCATAACATTAGGTATAGGTTTAAAATTTATAATTCTCTTAGGAAAAACATTAGTATAGGTGACGTGATCGAGAAAAGCTTCATAGTTTATTAAGCTGTCTCTTTCTTCAGCCACAGGAATGCGACTAATGAACATAGGCCTTCCACAAGAATATCTACATCAGTTTGTTGTAAGCTGCCTGCATCCAACGACTTCCTACAAGCTCCTTCGTACACCTCCAACGCGGCCTAGCAGGCGTCCAACAATTCCCAAATGTTTCAAGTCAATTAATTGATTTAAATAAGCATATTTTAAACTCTAGTACACATATAGTAAAAATGTGTTTCTTAGACTTACGCGAATGTTACTCATTGAAAAAAAACTAATAATCACGGATTTTGTTGCAGACTGAGTCCACCCTGTGACTACGAAAGCTGTAAAGTAATCGAAACTTCGCAACGGGAAATTAAAAATGAAAACAATAAACCGTAAACGCTAAAACTTTGTAAATTATAGTTTTATTTTAATAAAAGGTTTTTTTGTTCTCAATTTAATTAGTATATGTACTATGTATACATCACAATGAAAAAAATAATTTTGTTCAGGTGAACATAAAGACCCATACAAAACATCTCAAACAAAATGTTTTCAAATAATATGACCATTTATCTTTATTTATTTGTGTGTTTATCAATCTGTATTGAAATAAATACACCAATAAGTTTCTGTTAATATATAATAAAATGTCGCATATATCCATAACATTTTATTTCACAACTACAGGCCGACAGCTATATCGATATCGATATGATAGTATCGAAAGTGCATGGTACACCACTATATGTCAAGCACATATGTAAACTTCACGCACACAATCGTAAATCAGTTTTGGTCGCGCTCAAAATAACACATTGCCGATCTATGTTCTATACTACATCTATGGATACGTGAAACATTTTTTGTTTCTGGTTCGTGATAATAGATGGCACCACTACAATCATAAACTAATGGCAATTTAGACGCTACATGTAAATAGTTAAATAATATAATATTTTACTGGTGGTAGGTCTCTCATATGTGAGAGGCCATCTGGGTAGGTACCACCGCAATGTCTATTTCTCCCGTGAAACAACACTGCGTAAATGCAATGTTGTGTTTCGGATTGAAGGACATTGTAGCCAGAGCAACTACTGGACATATTGAGACTTAACATCTTATGTCTCAGGATGGCGAGCGCAGTGGAATGTTGCTACTGTTTATGAGCGGTCGTATCGCTTACCATCAGGCGAACGGCTTGCTCGCCTCGTCATTCATTGCAATAAACAAATTAAAAAAAATAAAAACAAAAAGGGGTTACCTATAAGAAACGTCTTAATCATGTTTTATTAATACGGATTTGTACATCTTTGTCCCAAATAAACTTATTTCAAACCACAGATCACTAACGTACTGGTAAGACTCATAAGTGCACCTAACGCCATCTTGCGGGTTATATGAAATCACACAGATATTTTATAAATAAGTACAATTAAAGTGCCAATTTGTCTTAGAATATTTTCATAATCCATACTATCAAAATGATACCAGATTGATTTTCCATTCTGAAAATATTAGTCAACACGTAGATAAGTCAGTATTACTTATAGTTTTATACACATTGAATTTACTTTCACACCAACTGTGCACTGCCAACTCTCATTTATTCTTGACACTCCATTTTATTTGAAAACTTTAGCATTGATAACTTGTTATTTTCTTATCGTTAAACTATTCAAGATTTTATTTTAGGAGAAATTAATAGAAAAAACAGAGTATCAACTTCTGGCTAACACTATTAATTCATGTTTTTTTTTAAATAATTTACACCTCAATTTAATCTCATGATGTCATAATGAGTAGTTTCAATCGGTCTTGGTTATGGTGGCACAGCGCCATCTATGTGTGAGATAATGAATTATTATAGGGCACATTCAAAAGGTCTCGTTATCGAACCATTGCCACATTCTTGGCTTCGTGTAATCCAACTCGTATTCTTCGCACTTCTGACCGGTTATTCTGAAAAATAAATTAATGCATTAAAATGTGGAATTGTAAAACGGCTGCTCAACAATTGGCCTAAATATAACCATGACCATTGACCACTCATGAGTGCATGACTGCAAAAAAGAAGATGGAATTTACATATTTAATAACATATAACTAACAAAAGGAATCCTAGTAGTTGCTACATATTTGAGTATCGTCACAGTGGAACTTGAAATGTCTATAATGTAATGAACTATACTGTTTCCATTCGTTTATTTTATTTTTGACACATCGAGTACTGAATCAAATAGTGATGGCCTGATGCGTTATCGAATCAATTTTTTATAACAAACGATTTTATTTTTGAACAAGTTTTAATCGATTTAATACATATTTTATTTTTTGCTCCATGCATTGTTTTATAAAACTTCAGGGATATTTAAGTTACTTGATTTAATAATTATATTAAAATAAACCATTTACTCATGTTAAGGTAATATTCTTATCACTTCCGTCGGCAATAGTAATGTTGTTAAAAACAAATTGTGAAACGGCAACACTGGGCAGACAGGTGACGCGCGCCGCCATTTTGTGGTCACTCACAACGAGACGCCCGCGCCCGTGCTAGTGTTTTCCGTTCGCTGAATTTTAATTCACATTTTTCATACGTCGAGTTGAGTATTTATATTCCTCCGTATTGTTTTACCCGTGAATTCCTACATTTGGTTGAATTGAGAACATCGTACCTGCCTTCATCACTTTCAAAATGCCTAAAGGAAAGGTGCTTAAAGGACAAACAAGGGAGTTTGTGTTGCGACTTCATGAGTACTTTGAAAGGGAAAGCCGTAATGGTGGACCTCTTATACTAGTGACTCAAATCAGAGACCGTGTTTCAGCAGCATTAGGTATTACTGCTCCAACAGTTTCAAAAATAATTAAAGAAGGCTACGGCAGTAGTGGCATGGAACAAAACAAGCCATCTACACCTAAGAAAAAACGTCAGCCCTTTAAAGTGACAGCAATTGACAGTTTTGATGGTGATGCTATTCGTCGTCATATATACGATTATTACCAAAGAAAAGAGATTCCTACTTTACATAACCTAGTACAATCTCTGAAAACTAGTGGCTTGTTCCGTGGTCAAAAGTCTTCTTTGGCGAAGGTATTGAATAGGATTGGATTCCAATACAAAAAATGTGACAAAAGAAAAATATTGATGGAACGCAATGATGTTGCTTTGTATCGATGCGAATTTTTAGACAAGCTAAAAAAATAGAAGACTGGTCGAATGTTGTTTTCACCGATGAAACTTGGCTCAATGCGAATCACACGGTATCAAAAACTTGGACTGACAACACTGCTAGCTCCTCGACCGCAGTGCCAATGGGAAAAGGTGAAAGAATTATAATTTGTCATGCAGGAACCGCAAAAGGATTTGTGCAAGATGCTATGTTAGCTTTTAAATCAAAGAAAACAGGGGATTACCACGAAGAAATGAATTCCGAAGTATATGAAAAATGGTTTCGGGAAATGTTATTGTCACTCGAACAGCCATCAACAATATTTATAGATAATGCGTCCTATCACTCTCGGCAAATTAACAAAATGCCAACGCAAGCCAGTAAAAAAAATGAAATAATAAACTGGCTCCGTAACAATGGCGAGGAGGTGGACGAGTCCCTATTAAAAGTAGAGTTACTTAAAATATTAAAAATGAGGAAGCAGCCTAAACGATACGTTATAGATGAAATGGCTGCAGAACATGGGCACACCGTCCTTAGAATTCCTCCATATCATTGCCAGTATAATGCCATAGAGCTAATATGGGCGCAAGTGAAAGGATATGCTGCGAGAATAAATACAACTCCTCCTTTCACCGCAAACAAAATGCTGGAGTTGCTTAAAATGCGTGTGAAAATGTGACGCCTCATAACTGGGCGAGTGTCGTAGATAAGACGAAGAAAGAAATAATGTCTGATTGGGATCGCGATGTCGCATTTGACAACTTACCCATGCACTCATTAATAATTAGTGTTACTGGGGATACGAGTGACGACGACGCCGATTCCGACGAAACAGACGATTGTTTATAAATAAAAATATTAACAAATTACCTTTTAGTTGTTTTAATTATTTAATCCTTAAAGTACTATGAATTCCAACATGGTTTAACTGTTTATTACAAGTAGGTACTAAACATTTATTTTCGTTGTAATCATTGTAATTATTTTAAATTAAACTCTTATTAAAAGTCACTTCAATACGTATACCTTTATTCATATTAATTAATTTGCAGCAAATACATTCGATCCTAATATTGGGTACTATATTACGTTTAACTGTTTTCATTAGCATTTTAATGTAATTTTATTTCAAATGATTCCGATTGATTGATTCTATTCAAAATCGTTTTTGTTATCTGTGGTCATTCGTTACGAATGGCACAACTCTAAGTGGGCGTTACCCGTCAAGAAAGTATCTACTTTTATTTCAAATATTGTTCTACTGTAATGCCGTACTTTATAGGCGTGAACTGTCAAAAATAAAATAAACGAATGGAAACAGTATAATATATAATCAAGGGCCCACCTTAATGACCGAAGGAAGTAAAGACTACTAGAGTGAACGATTGATCGACTGGGTCACCGAATAACCGACTGAGTAAATGAATAAATAAATGAATGCGTGCCTAAATTACTAACTAAATGAAGGAATTAATTAATTTAATGCTTACTGAATAGATGAATGAATAATTTATGGATGATTGAATGAATTAATTAATAGATGATTGAATTAATTAATAAATGAACGAAGACTCAACGAATTAATCGGCTTACCTAGTCCGTCGCACGCATCTGACAATGGGATGAGCCCTCCTGAAGCACTGCGGGCCCAGTACATTGAAGTAGGTGAGGCCAATCTGCGCCGACACCAGGGAGTTGGTGCGCCGCAGACACTCGCGGAACTTCAAGTCGCAGCTGCAGTGGGACCTGGAATGAGATATAAATAATATCAACCAACAGTCACATACATAGTCCTGATACACTAAGATCGAGTCTTGTGTCTCGGGTATCAGGAACTACGAGAGAATTTTCGATCTCACAAACACCCGGAACCAATGAAAAAATTTGTGGACCGAAAAAAACATTTCTCTCGGTGCGGGGATCGAACCCGCGGCCTCTCGTTTCACAGGCGGCGTCTAGCAGACTGCGCCACGGAGGCTGTCAGATAATGATGATATGACTTGGTTCATTCTCGTGAAATTGAAATTTAACTATCATTAATAGATATTTTTTGAGTCCGCTCCGTAATCACGAAAGCAGTAAAGTAATCAAAAGATTGGGAAGTTAAAAAATACAATAATAAGCCAAATTCACAATAAAATCGGTAAACAATAGTTTTATTTCAATGTGTAACACTCGAGTATATCTAAGAAACCATTTCTCATAAAATTGCATGAAAGGTCACATGACCTTTCACGCAAAAATTAAAGAAATGTTCATCTTTTCTGTGTAACACCAAATCGCATAATTAATAATGCTTACTTTACACAAATAATTTTAAGTTTTTATTGGTTAAATGAGGACAGATGACTGTTTAGTGGTTTTATAAAAAAAAATGTATACCTATACATGAAAAATAAAGAGTAATTAAGTACCCTGTAATTTAATGATTTAATGCAGTTAAGTTTATTGACAAGAGATTACCATGACTATAGTGTTGTATAACCTACTTTTTGTGCGACCCAACTCAAACTTATTCAATACAATTGTTAAAAAAAATAGTTCTCTACTATAATATCTCAGTATTATAATCTCGCAAAAAGTGTTATAACATTTATGTAAGTACAAATCTACTCGAGAAACTAGATTACGGCTGCCACGCCTCAACACCAGTACCCGCATAAGGGCACGGTACCAGTCTCACAAACAAGTCTGTTATTAGAGAATGGCGCTGTAGAAAACATTCGAAGGTTTTAAATATATGTATATCGGAGTGTTATTGGTCCAGTCACTAAATATTGGCTTAAATTGTTGACATTCCAAGGAAGGCAATCCAATTAGTTCATTTTATATATTGGAAATAATATGAATTTGGTGCTTGATACGATAAGATCATCTCCAGTTATATCTTGGTACCGAAATTAGCATGGTGAAATTTTGTTAAAAGCCACTCCTGTACATACCTCTCTAGAGATAAAAAAGAGGCCCATATCACAGTTGGATAAAAATAAGATCGATGCACATTTTATCACGTTTGGCTACAGTCTCTTCGCATTTCGCCTTGTATGTTCCGTGATCCGTCCCACGATGTGATAGGGCGACCCTAACTAAATTCCTAATAACTTTACAGCTTCAGCTCTTAAAAACTCATTACAGAAACTAATAAATCTAATAATAATCTAATCTTGCAAAGTATTTAGTCAAGATAATGTAAGCGATGAGTTGATGTACTCATCATTTATAAACATTGTTTACGGAATCATGTACTAGGTGGCGTCGCGAGATCGCGTGCTATCAGAAATTTTAGAAGTCACGATATTATGTACGTTTAGTACATAGTAAATAGTCGCAGAGTGATAATTATTACAATATTATTGACCCTCAAATCCTCGTCATTATAAGAGTAATTTGCATACGATGTCTGGCGTGTGAAATCGTGAGAGCACGCGGTAATTGATATTTCAATGTATAATTAACAACTTATCGTAAGACGACATACACTGACACTACGGGACGATTACAAAGCGGTCTCGGGTTCGAATCCCAGGTCGGGCAAAGTGATATTGGATTTTTCTTCTATTCATTATCGGCTCGCCACATCGTGGGACGAAACATTCAAGACAAAATATGTATGTCCAGGCACTACCTACCTCTGGGCAAAAGGCGTGAGTTTATGTATGTATGTATCTTTATAATCCTCAATTAATAATACCACCGTCTCAAAGCGTGTTGTAGCTATCGATATAATCAAGTAGGTTAATATTATGTTGCACGTAAAAAGTTCACTCGTCAAGTGAAATAATAAGAGATGCGAGTACTCGTATAAGTAGCGTATTATTAGATAATCAGTGAAGCCGGGTTGCGCAACAGTTCCGAGCCTCGGAGAAAGCGCCGTCGATTCGCTCGCGTCTGATATTAGTCAGTCTGTGATGCTTCATTAAGAGATCTAAAGGAGTATGCCCGTTCATAGTACATACATTCATACATAATCGTCTCGCCTGTATCCCATGGGGTAGGCAGAGACTATAGACCGACACTTTACTCGATCCTGACATATATCTCGCTTCATCCACTTTCATCAACTTTTTTATGCTACCACTGCCTGTGAACGTATTGTAGCTGTTTAGAAGAAACGTAGAAAGCAATTCAAAAAAATGGATACACAGAAAACAACAAAAATTTAATAAAAAATATAATTTGAATTACAACGCTAAATAGTTGGCCGATGTAACATTGTACCACACTTCCTTCAGTATAGTGGAACTGATAGCCGTCAACAAGCGCCGTCGGCTGTCGGTCTGTCCGTCACGCTTCATCGGAACATCTTGCGACAGAGCAACCGCTTGCAACTGATTGCCCGTCAGCGACGGTTCTAGATTGGACATTGTTATTAATTGATACTTTCATGTATCTATATTATGTTATGAAATGAAATGAAAATAATTTATTGAATCCATTAAAATGTTCAACATCATTTAGATTCAGTCATATTTTTTTTATCTACCACCCGGTTCGGAAAGCGGTTTTCACTAGAGAAGAACGGGCAAGAAACTCTAGTGTTGCTCTTTTCAAAACCAGTTTACAATGTAGTGAATTATTACAAAATTGTTATGTCCAGACTGCGGGCGAAAATGCAGCCAGGTTGTAGTTTTAGTTATTACAGAAGTACATAAAAATTTGCAAAAACAGCATCCATTTTTTTGCATTTTTAGGTATATGTTTGGGAGTATTTTTTATTTTAAGAAAAACTACGTTATACCTAAACACGACGCCAGTAAAAATAATAATAAATATCTTCGTTTTTTTTACTAATTTTTTAGTTATGTCGGTTATTAAATACCTACTCGATATGGTAATTGTACCGAATATTGATTTGACTTGGTTCCCACTTGTATTTTTTTTGTAATTAATCCAATTATTATACCTGATTGCTCAAAACAAGTCAAGCTAATTTTTTTTTCGGGTCTGGGTGTATGTGAGATCGAAAAGTCTCTCGTAGTTCCTGATACCCACGACACAAGACTCGATCTTAGTGTGGGGTCAGAACTATATATGTGACTATTGGGTTTATTTATTATTTATTTATTTATTATTAATTATGGTAAGCATAGGTATAGAAAAATCAATAAATACTGCACATTTATATCGACCAAACGGAAATAACTAACTATCCTAATACAGCATTATTGATCGTAAGATTATAGGTTAAAACTTGCAAATCTACTTTGATATCGACTATTTCTATAAACCCACATTATCATAATTCCCAGCACTAAGGAAGTTATCTAGGCTAGGCCCTTCTATTGCAGCTGGTTCGCCGTGAACAAACCAGCGAACCGCGCCGTCATCAAGACTTGTAATTGTACCAATAGTGAACGCAGGGCAAACTTGTAGCTGTGATTACACAGGTCACGGCCCTTTGAGAGGTTTCAAATACGATTGAATTGATAAATAATAAATAAATACACCCAACAGTTACATAGTCCTGACACCACACTAAGATCGAGTCTTGTGTCGTGAGTATCAGGAACTACGAGAGACTTTTCGGTCTCACAAACACCCAGACCCGAAAGAAATATTTGTGGGCCGCACAAACATTTCTCTCGGTGCGGGGATCGATCCCGCGGCCTCTTGTTTTACAGGTGGCATCTGCAACCGACTGCGCCACGGAGGCTGTATAGTGTATATATAGGAGATTCCGCATATGTCCAACTACAGGGCACAGGCCTCCTTTACAATTAAGAGTACTATTTAAAGGGGTAAGGTCATCCACCACACTGCTCTAATGCGGGTTAGCGGACTTTACATGCAATACAGGGTAAATCAAGACTGCTACCGAAAACGAAGCCGGGTGGTAGTTAAAGCGACTTCAGACACAATGCAACAGAAAAAGTTGCAAAAAAAAAGCGTCATTCTTTTTTTGTTATTTTTGTCCTATGGCCATATTTGGATGGTAAATACATTTTTTTCTTAAAATAATAGTGTATTTTATTTATACATTTTCTAAGATTTAAAGCGCTTAAATTATTATTTTAGCAAAAACTATGGATTTACCACCCAAAAATTATGATATTTAAAAAATCTGAAAAAAATAATTGTCGCGTTTCTTTGAGAAATTTTTAGTTGCATTGTGTTTGTAGTCACTAAAACTACCACCCGGCTTCGTTTTCGGTAGCAGTCTTGGGATACCCGGTATAAATTCTTCGTCATATATGCAGGTTTCCTCACGATGTGTTCCTTCACCGTTATAGTGCGTGGTGATTGACTATACACGTAACTTCAAAAACTCAGAGCTGTGCCCTGCTGTGGGATTTGAACCCGCAACTACCGTAAACATGTTAGTAGCCGCGTCTGGGTTACCCCTGCACGTACTAAATATAAAATCAATGCATTTTCATAGGAAATTACTTGAATATGGTATAATTTAGTTGACCCGCGGAATGAGTAGAAACTCAGCAGCTTCTCATTTCCTGTCAAGTAGTGTAAAGACCAATAAGGCAACCTCATAAGACTTCTAAACACTTCATACCTGGTAAACAGTCCAGTGTTGGTGAGTCCATACTTGGTCTCCCCGGCCTTGATGTAGAGCTTGCAGGCGTCGTGCTGTCTGCAGCAGGTGTCGGTGAAGAAGAATAGGCCCAGCTCGCTGGAGCGCGCGGTGGCCGAGCGCCCATCACCGCACCAAACCGTTCCTAGGGGAAACAACAATATGGGGATGTATTGCAATGAATAGCGAACGAGCATATCGTTTGCCTGATACACGATACAATTGCTCATGAACTATTTATTGCTATGAACGTTTCTTGTTTACACCTACAACAGTTTCTGAAGCGATGGAAGCAGAAATTAACAAGTCAAAACATCTTATGATAGCCTATTCCAATAAAGAATATTTTGATTTGATTTTATTTGAATGCATATCGTTCGCATGATGGTAAGCGATACGGCCGCTCATAAACAGTAGCAAAACCAAACAACACCTTGTATTATAAAGCAACGCTTGGCATTCCACTGCACTCCTGAGATATAAAATTTCTATAAAGTCTATATGAGATATAAAGTCTCAATATGTCCAGTAGTTCATATTTTTTAATATTTGGATGAACCAACTCTTTTGTTAGGGTATATTGTTCTCAATGGAAATTCAAGTTGGGATTGCAGGATTTCACTGAATGCAGGGGGAAACGATATCAATTTTTACCACACCTCTATTATCCCAATCTTGGATTTTGTTTAAATCGTCCCTCTATTTTCCATATCATACAACGTTAAAAATTGTATAAAGTCCGTCCTAAAATGTTTTAATAATTATTACACACTCTCAATTATTAACGAACACAACCCATTGCTTATGTGAAATGTTCCAGCACTTGTTCAAAGGTCCGAAGGTCTTTTTCTTTTTTGTGTAATTAAACGAATTATTTTGTAACCAATGTATAAATCAAATAAATAATACTGCTCTTCAAGACACAGGTATTACACCTAGTTTGAAGGGCAGTAGTCAAAATCAGAATTAGTTCTAAGAATAATTTAAATACTGATATATTTTTAATTTAACTTTAATTTGAATCTGTGTATTTATTATTACTAGTGGTCGCCTAGTGGTCGAAATTCGACCAAATCAAGAAGAGAAAAAGTTTTTACCTGTATAATGATGTTGTTATTCTGATAATTCGTGCACATTTAAATGTACGTATCTCTCAAAATCACTTATTTATCCTGAAGTATATGCAATTACTGAAATCGTAAACTACAATAATTGCTTTGAACCAGCAATAGCAAATTTTATTTTTTTGTACCTGAATGTTGTTATTGCAGATTGCTGCTACAGAACTTTCTTTATGCATATAATGATAGCCCGTATCCATTTCAATGTATCTTACTGCTACACAATTTGTATAAGCGCTCAGTATTTCACGTAGTATTCGTCAAATAAAACTTTTCTGTTTGACAATGAATAAAACCACAATAAACAAACTTTTCTGTTTGACATTCAACTATGTCCATAATAAACAAAAGAAACAATTTGACCAAAGAGTATGTATACGTGTACAAATGCATGCTGGTTTGTGTAATGTTTTATTTATTGATTTAATGTACTTTTTATGCATTATTATTAAAATCTTTTTTATATTGAATGAGGCAAATAAAACCTTTTTTTTTGATATGTCTATGTCAGAAGAACAAAATGAAAAAGAAAAGAAACAATTTGACACCAGAGTATGTATGCGTGTACAAATACTTGTGTATGTATGTGTGTGTGAAATGCATGGTAGTGTGTGTAATGTTTTATTTTTTTATTTAATGTACTTTATAAGCATTATTATTGAAAAATATTAGCGTTCTGCACTTCTCCTACACATAAACTATAAGTGTGCCAAATTTTATGCTCCTGCGTCCGCGCAATTTTCGTAAAAAGGGGCGCAAAGTTTTGCATCACGTATTATTATATAGATTTTTTGTATTGTGTTGCTTAGCATATAAACTTAGAATGGAAATTTTTGAAATAAATAAATTTTTATTATTATTATTATATTATTATTTTCATGTTCTTAAATATTGATTTTGTAAATTCAGCAAACGAATGATTAGAGGCTCTATATATTTTGATTCATTATACAGTTTCGTACAATATTCCAACCTTATAGATTGTTTAAATTTGGTTGTCATATTTGTAAACGAGAACTAACCTCGCTCAAGCTCTCGTCTTTCAAACCCAACATAATAGATATTGATACTTGAAACCTAAATACAGAAATAACGAAAACAATATCAATTATGTAACGTTCTACAATTCCACCATTAATAAAATCCGTTTAACCTTTATTACAATGTTATCTAATAAACTACAGACCTGACCTTAAAATGCCAAGGTGAGCCTTTCAAATCAGAACGTAGAATCACACCTGACACATTGAGGTGCTTAAAGTACATATTATTTGGGTATACGCGTATATTCATAGTTATAGATCGATCGAGTTATGTTAACCAAAGTGTAACAAGGTTAATGTTTGAATTGCTCTTGGATCAAATGGTGGATTGACCATCTGGCAAATGTTGCCAGAATTCAACAGATTTAGGTTGCTTCCTTTTTGTTAGTCGCTTGCATATCTCGCAACATCTTTAAGTAATGATTAAGTTCAGCAAAAGACATTCCGTGTTATTGATAATAGTAGTGATTTTGATCGACAAAGTAATAAGTTTTTTAGTTAGGTGATACGTTCCGAAAGATTGGTAGTTTTCATTGAGGCTTAAAATGTTTTTTTAAACCTACAGTCTATTTGTCTAAAAAACATTTTGATTTAATTCGATGAAGTAAAAATGAAAGACCAAAAGACTAGAGAAAAGACAGAAAATAATTTGAATGGAACAAGGCTTGGCAAAAAACAAATCACAACCGCCAATAATGAGATTAATATTTATATTAACTGTACTGTATCAGCCCATATAGGTCCCATTGTATGGGCCTCCTCTTCAATCAACAAAACGTACAATTGAGAGTGGCTAGGCCAAATAGTGCACCACGCTGGCCTAGTGCGGGTTGGGGAACTTTGCATATCATAGTTTTTTTTTACAAATCGCTATCGTATGCAGGTTTCCTCGCGATGTTTTCCTTCACTGTTTTAGTGCATGTGTTATTATGTATTGATAATCAATCACATCAATACACAATAGTGATCTCAATATTACTTCAAATACCTGGATAAATAGCCTGAACGCGATCCTTAAACGTATCAACGAGGGAGTTGGCGACGTTGGCGACACTGGTCACTCCTGAAGCGAGGCTGGAGACGAACCCTCGATCCGTGTCCAGGGAGCCGATGTCCCGCACTCCCGCCATGAGCTGGCTCAGCGGCCGAGAGATCCCGGTCGAAATACTCTTGATGATGCCACGGGTGAATTGTCCTGGTGGGAGGAAACAGAAATGATACAACCTGTAATTATTTATCTGGTTTACTACAATTACTGCGCCTGATGTAAGGTCCTCTCTGAGTATTGTAAGGCATGAAGAGGACGTGCCTATTAGAAGCTACAAGGCGAAATATGAATGTCTTGGTTGCACCCCTGCCTATCCCTTCTTCTGGGAAAAAAAGGCGTCACTTTTTGTAAATATGTCTCTATTTTCAGCTATAGGAAGTCCACTGCTGAACATAGGCCTCCCCCAAGAATCTCCATATCTACATGTTGGAAGCGGCTTGCATCCAGCAACTTCCTGCCACCTTAGCTAGGATCGCTCACTGATTCCAAAAAGTGAAGAAGTGATTATGTGGTTAATGTGGCGATTAAATTTTGCGTTATATATTTTTATCCAAATAAACTTTTTATACATAGACATCTACGAAAATTCTGTCTAGATTTAACAATAGATTTCATTGCGGTTTGACAAGTGAAAGCATTGAAAACAACTTCTGGCGACATAGTTACGAAATAGTGATCAAAGAACAGCATAATTTGTACAATAGAATATTTTATACAAGTACATTTGTATTCTTTCTATATTAGCCCATATACGTCCCACTGCAGGGCCCAGGCCTCCTCTACAATCGATAGTACGATTGAGAGTGGTTAGGCTATATAGTCCACCACGCTGGCCTAGTGGGGGTTGGCGGACTTACATACCATAGAAATTCTTATAAATCGCTATGGTATGCAGGTTTCCTCACGATGTTTTCCTTCACCGATTTAGTGATTGATTGTTGACTATCAATACACACATGACTCCGAAAACTCAGAGGTGTGCCATGGGTTTCGAACCCGCAACCACCGTGAACATGTGGGCAGCCGCGTCTAGTCTGTTTTTTTTTTATTGCAGTGAGTTTACCAACAGGCCACCACGCACTCACTTTATTATTTAAATTAATTTCATTATATTACTTAATACATTTCTTGTTCCATAATTATAATTAGATAATTCACGGTAAATTAATTTTAAAAGTATTAACAGAGCGTAAGGGAAATAAATTATAAAGGTTAAACTACAAATAATAAGAGTAAAGTGAGTTATATAAAAACTTTCACGTTATTCTTTGCCGATTTTTACTTGTCTCATGCTTTAAAACTTGTATATTTTAATAAAGTAAATTTTGATTACATCAGCGTTATTAACAACAAAAACACATTTCTGCGGGGTTCTTACGATTTTTCTTTTTGTTTAAGGAGTTCTGATATGTTATGATGGTATGATGTTAGGTACATATTACGTAGTGAAAATAATCTTCATCCATCCATCCATCAGCCAAAGGAAGTCCACTGCTGAACATAGGCCTCCCCCAATGATTTCCACAGAGACCTATTGGAGGCAGCCTGCATCCAGCGACGACCCGCGACCTTTACCAGGTCGTCGGACCATCTTGTGGGTGGACGTCCTACGCTGCGCTTTCCGATACGCGGCCTCCATTCGAGCACGTTCCGACCCCATCGGTCATCAGATCTCCGCGCTATGTGCCCTGCCCATTGCCACTTCAACTTGCTAATCCGGTGGGCTATGTCGGTTATTTTAGTTCTCCTACGGATCTCCTCATTTCTGATTCGATCTCGTAGGGAAACCCCGAGCATAGCCCTCTCCATAGCTCGTTGAGTGACTTTGAGCTTCCTAATAAGGCCCATAGTGAGAGGCCACGTCTCGGTGCCGTAAGTCATCACTGGCAACACACAACTATCGAAGACTTTAGATTTAAGGCACTGAGGTATTTTGGACGAGAAGACGTCGCGTAGTTTCCCGAACGCTGCCCAACCGAGTTGGATTCGACGATTGACCTCTCTCTCGAAGTTGGACCTGCCTAACCGGACCACTTGTCCTAAATAGACATATTCGTCAACAACTTCAAGAGTCGAGCCCCCAACACCGATGGGGGTGGGCACAACATGGACATTCGACATGATCTTCGTTTTGTCCATGTTCATTTAAGACCCACCTGTTGGGAGACTCGATTGAGGTCTTCGAGCATAGTGCTAAGGTCTTCCAGCGATTCTGCCAAGACTACAATATCGTCGGCAAACCGAAGGTGAGTGATATACTCGCCGTTGATGTTGATGCCGAATCCTTTCCACTGCAAGAACTTGAAGGCATTTTCCAGCGCGGCAGTGAACAGTTTCGAAGATATGACATCTCCCTGTCTCACGCCTCTCTGTAGTGGAATAGCCAAATAATCTTATGAAAGTCTAATTAGATAAATAATAAACAGAATAAATAGTTTCTTACCATAACGCGGATGTTTCACATTGAACCAAAACAATTATTACGGATTTAAGGCCGATTTTTTATATTGTAGAATTTTTAGCTCGCGAAATTTCAAAGACTAGATAGACTAGACTATATAGATAGACTAGATCACATGGCGCATTGGGATGTCAATGATTCGCACAATTAATGCTACAATGGCTATCTCCATTTAATAATTATATTATGTACTATAAAAAATAAAATTAATAACAAGTTGGCTGCTTGTATTCCAATCTACATCCGATCTAGCCCATAAACCAGTTGTTTTAATTAGTTTCAATTCAACCAATAAATGGAGTATAAGTGTATTCGCCTAAAATTATAATATAAATAAACTTACCAATCCCGCCGTTTTCCTCCCGACTCCTCAATCTCTCAGCCTCTAAAGCTTCGTTCTGTCTCTGCATCCTTTTAAATAAATCATAAATACTCTTTGGCACAACTCTTTCTGCAACCGTTTCTACTACGCTTTCCACCACGCTACCAGCCAGACCAAAAATCACGGATATTGCGTCATTTCTAGGTGCTGTAGTTGGCACTACGTCTTTTGAATCGTAGTAATCTTCGGGAACGTCAATTTGGTCTTCTGCATCCAGCTCAGTAAATATTGGGACTTCTTCATCACTTTCATTACTAACTGCGACAGATCTACTTATGTTTTCACCTTTGTCAGTGATATTTAATAGTTTAGGTGCTGTTTCATTTGCTTTCATTGTAAGGTCTCCTGTTTTGTTAAGTCTTGCAACGTTTAAATCCCTAATATCTTCATGAGTCGCATTATTTTTAACTTCAACTGTAGAAGTTTCAATAACACTCATGGGGTTTGTTGTAGTAGATTCGGTAGTATTTGCAGTTGTCAATTCGACTGGGATTTTAACGTTTTCGCTAGTTGTTGGTATATTATTTTCTGTAGCTCGTTCAGTGATCTTCAAAGGAATCACTTTGTATTGTAGCTCTAGAGCTTCTTCATTATTTATACTAGTTGTGTATTCCGTGGTAGTCTCAGTATTTTCAGTCGAAGTAGGGAGAGTAACAGTTTGTTTGATTTCTATTTTTGGCACTTTGTGTGTTGTAGATAGTGGTATTACAGTCAAGTCTGGTTCTGTAGTACTTTCCATAATACTAACTAAGACATCTTGTGTTGTACTTACAAGTTCTAATGGTATAACGCTGTAATCTTGCGTTGTCGTCTCTTCATCACTAATTTGTACATTTATATCACTGTTTACTTAGCATCATTTAATTTCTTATTAGATTTATCTTTTCCTTAGTTATAGTGTATTTAAGAGCCTCTTTGTCAAAACTCTCATCATGCCATGGCACAGTGCCATACTTTTGTTAAATTTGGTGGAATAATCTTCGTCAAAGTCTATGATATTGTTTTCAAATGTTCATCTGTTATGACGGTGGGTGTTTCTCCAGTTTTCATCTTGACTGATTTCGTGTGGATCGGCAATGTATATATTACTAATGTGAGAAGGAGAATGCTCGCCAGTATTTTATAGAATTTTTTCCTCGCCGGGTGATACATTTTTGCGTAATTCATCTGTAACAAAGAGAAAAATAATATTATTTTAGGCATCGTATGCTTTTTATGTAGCAGCATATTGAAATTAAACTCTACGAATGAAATACCAAATACAAGTTTCACCAAAATAATACTTTGATTTGGACAATAATTGGAAACGATGCAAATATATTTCAATGCCGAGTTAAATCTTCACCACACAAATCAATTTTTTAGGCCGGTACGTGGTTTCTACAATAGTATTCATTTATTTTTATAGACTATTGGCAATAGATTAACAAATATTTTTTGCCATGGTTTTTATTCATTATGTTTTTTACACTCAAATGTATAGATTCGTGATCTAATTTAGATACGACCATTACTTTTTATTGTTGTTTTCTATACAGAGCTATTGAAGCGTGACCAACATGCTTTAGTTAAATTTGAAGCTGATATACATACAGAGTTATTATGATATCTTACTGCTAGTGGTTACCTTTCAAAGGATTCAAATCTTAATTTTGGTTTTATACTTAATAGTAGCGATTAAATTCAATAGATTAGACGGTTGCCTCCATAGTTCTTCTATTCTATGGTAGCCTCCAAGGCACAGTTGTTTAACACCGACTGAAAAACAAGGCCCTGGGATTCCAACCCGCGACCACCGTGAACATGTTGGCAGCCGCGTCTGGCCACCAAGCACTTCTCTTTAAGGCATATAGATACCTATCAATTTAAAGACTGTATTGTTAAGCTATGGAGCTTATTTTATCTGAATTTATGTATTATCTCCACTTAATCTGTGTTATGATACTGTTGTAATCACGCATTTCATTCAAACAATTAAGACATATGAATTTAAGTCGTTCGAGACTTTCTACACATATTGCATTCGCCCTTGACGGCATAGTTTCTATTATTTTGATAGCAGTTATGTTTTTATGTGATGTTTTTACTTGTGTTTTTGTTACTAGTAAATGTATTAATTTTATTACATTTAATGTAATAATTGATGCTCAATATCGTTTTCTGGAAATGGTTCTTTATTTAGAAAGAAAGCATAAACCCCTTTGGTGTTACTGTACCACTTTTGACGAGTTTTCATATTAAAGTAAATAATGCCCCATAAGAGTTGTTAAAAACTCCGTCATAAGTTAGGATCATAATATGGGTTTCAAAATTTTCAGAATTTTGATCCAACAACGCTAAGACCACCCAGAAATATTTTTAATCACACTAAAAAATAGACAACAATAACTCTATCTCAGTCACTCTTACTTAGTTACGTGTAACAATATGTTCCCTCTCTTTCTACTGCTTTCCTGCACTCCTGGTACATGTTCAGATCGCACATGTTTGTTTAATAAAGTGACTGGCTCGGTTGCGCGGTATACTACGGAACGACTACGCTGAGGTCTCGGGATAGATATCCGGATCGGGCAAAATTATATTTTATTTATTTTTTTCAACATCAGTTCAAATTCAGGAGTTTGTGCCAGATATTTCAAAAGGCTCAACCCCTATCACATCGGGGACAGCACATACAAGGCGAATGGTGTCCTGGCCGCAAATTTTGCCTACCACTTTTGGGAAAAAGGCGTGAGTTTTTGTATATGTTAGATCTAGTGACACTCTAACACTCAACATCTTAAAGAAGCTCTGAAATATGTCAAGATTATGCCTAATGGGAATATTTTGAAACCTCAAGATGCAGCAAGGTGCGTAGCCGTTGCATAATGATCAGTGTCAACTGTCAACGCATTAGTCTCACAACACTTATCCTAATGGCGTCTGCTTTCGCACATACAATGGACATTTGCGAGGCGCTAAACAGCTTGCGATTGCAGTTTCGTGTTTTGTTATGTCATTTGTAAGTGCACCACCATCGGAGCCGCCGACTCGTAGGCACATGTCGATATTTTTTCATTTTCCTCACTCATTGATAGTTGAAAAACTTTGTTGGCGATATGTCGGAAACTATACAGGACAGGCTTAATAACGTATAAAAATGTTTATAACGTTATTAAGCCTGTCTCGGTGTCGTAGTTGTACTAGGGTACGGTTACAAAACTGAGGTCTCAGGTTCGAATCCCGAGTTGGGTAAAGTGATGTTGGATGTTTCTATTCATTATCAGCCCAAAATCAGAAATTTGTGCCCGATATGGCGATAAGCTCGCCATCTATCACATCGTGGGACGAAACATACAAGGCGAAATGTGGGTGCCCTGGCACCTCTGCCTACCCCTTCTGAGAAAAAGGCGTGAGTTTATGTATGTATGTATTACGTTATTGCGTGTCGCTAGGCATCTGAATACACCACAATAAAATCATGTCTTATGTCGTGGGTATCAAGAACTAAGAGAGACATTTCCGTCTCCCAAACACCCAGACCCGAATGAAATATTTGTGTATACCTACAGTAGTTATTGTCGCACATTTTTCTCGCAGATAAAGTTCAAGCCAGTTGCGCAAATGCTCCCAAAGCAATTAGACAATGCCCAAGTCCCACAGAGGAAGTGGAGTGATTGAGTTATTCTGCGGTTCCCACACGCAGGCGTTGCGAAAGCGCCCATATGCAAGGTTTATTAGATCTGGTTAATGTGGGATTTTGTTGGGCAACCGTCGGTGATTAGGCGGGCTTAATGGCAATTGAATTTTGTTGGAATATGAGTAGATTAAAGAGTAATAAACGGGTAATCTATGTGGTTTGGTTGATTCAGAACAGGTTGGGAAAATTAGTGACAATTAGAAGAAAAATGTTGGAGTAACACATCATGATTTGTTTCACGTAGGGGTATAATTGAAAATTAATTCCAAGTTTCTAATAACTTGTTGGATCCAGAGTATACAGGGTATATCAAGACTGCTACCGAAAACGAAGCTGGGTGGTAGTTTTAGTGACTACAAACACAATGCAACTAAAAATGTCGCAAAGAA